>JAGDQP010006697.1:13216-70884 GCA_022664845.1 Lepisma saccharinum | reverse complement strand
ATGTTAAACATGATATGCGTCGCTTTTAATAAATTAATAACCTGATTAACGGTTGCGATTCCGTAGTTGGTGATGCCTCGAGTATTTACGTTTTATTGCTTTATTCAAAACTCTTTTCAATTCTTATCAGTTTTTATTTATTTCCGGTTACACGCACTTCTATAAACATCTAACGACAACTAACAATCCAAAGTGAACATAAAATATTTTATTATTATTTCGTTACATACGCACTCCAGTTGATCAAGATAGCGCCATGTGGAGGCATACTAATCGTGACACTTCGTGTATGAATAGATTTATTTGCGTTCATTACTACATGCAGATTGTAGGGATGCGTTGGAATATTAATAGCATTGCGTCGAAGTATGAATGACACATTATTTGCTACAAAAATCATGGCCACAATCTTGAATAAGTAAAGGCGGGTTAAAGAAGGTTAGATTTTTTATTATATGCGATGCATGGTTTAATGTGCTCGCTCACCAACGTGGAAGCAGCCAAGTAGTTCCAAGTACTTTTCGCTATTTCACTCTAATTTAATACTTCCATGACTCGAAACTTCGTTATATTTTAAGTTACAACACTTTCACATACGTTGGAAAAGATTATTGTTTTGTGCCGTATAGTAAAGTGTACCCAGATACTTCTATGTTTAGCAGCTTTGAACTTCCTACCTACAGTAAATAAAAACTCGACCTTTCCACATAAATTATGAGCAACTCAGTGGCACTTTAAATATTAATATCCTACTGCTTCTAAATACAATACGAACTTTATTAGGAATTATAGTAAACCTTCTGTATCAATTTCTATTGCAATAGTGATTGTACGAAAACTACAGAAGAAAAATCAGTACACTTTACCTCAGCAAGATGCGATGGAATTTCTTGTAGCGATACTTTATTTTATTTTATTTTGATTTTCTGATAATATCTTTATTTCGCATCATAAAAACAAGGGCTTAAAAATTCCCTGCTCAATGTTCACATTTTAATTTTTAGCCTTCCGGAAGCACAGTTATCACGTGTTTAAGTCACTAGCGATGTGATTGGTAGATCACTGCGTTGAATTCAATAAAAATAGGACAGGTTCTAAATAGGACGAATTGGATGAGAAGACTTGAATTCAAGAGATTTCCTGTGTGGAGTCTCTGACTCGTGACGTCATTTTCATCCAATTGCTTGTTCAACGCTCTTGTTCAAGCTTTATTGAATCGTGTACGAGGGGCTTTAGGGATTAGTTTGTCATTCCAGGATTTGGCTACAGACTGAAAAGACCTCAGTCAGGATAGGCGGCCGCTTGTATCCAACATAGAACCATCTAGACTACGATCTCTCGGCATTAACATCAGTAAAACCTTTCGATAGTAGGGATTTCCTCGTTGCAATGCACCTCGCTGAAATATCCTGAATTCTGAAAGAGAGTTTACCAATTTATTCTGAAGATGCTGCAAGAGATGGCGAAGATGCTTCGCCATTTGATCAATTCATATCTTTCGTGGACTTCCACATTTCTTTATCACTCGTTCAAGTCAACATTTTGGCCTTTTAGAAAGGCCTGTTACATACACCTACAGGACAATTAATAATATTTCTTTAATTCTTGTTTTATTTCTTGATCAAATGTTTCCCATCCTCGCGTTTGAAAATTTTGTTCATTCTAGCTTCCCATTATTTTTATTTCATACCTCTTAATTTCTACTTAGATACTTAAAGCTGGATATCTGTTCCGCGCACATCAGAAACATATTTAACAGTAAATTCGTGTCACTTTCTTCCTCACACGGACAGTATTATTTGTCGGAATTAATTCTGAAGATGCTCCAAAAACCAAGTAAAAAAGCAATGTTATTTGAATGGTATTTGCAACTATCGCACCAAGCATTCTTGACTGTAGTGTTGATTAAAAAAAATTATTCCGGATCGATTATTGTAATATTGATTCTACGAAAATGAATCTCAGTCCTGTTGCACGATTTTGTCGTACATTGTGAAACATTACTATCGGACGAATGTGTTAAACGTGTCGACGACTACTCCTCCAAGGAAAAGAATGGATAAGAATGGTAAGGTCCTCTATTAAAGGTATCATCCCAACATTTGGTTAGTAAAACTAGGACATCTGCAGACTCTATGAGAATGGCCGTCGTGAGTTGACATCAAATCTGCGTTACCTCTCCAATACTTATGTCGAGTTAACGATTGTAATAACTATGCTAGGAATCTTCGTGCCCACAAATTGATAGTGTATCATTTATCCTATTCACTATACCATAAACTCTTTAAGGACCAATTTCGTTTCCAAGCCTGACAGGAAGAGAAACGAGTACTCGTGAACACAAATTGAATTTGAATCTCTTGACCGATCGATTTTAACCAGAATCGCTTCACTGACTTATTTTGTACTAAAGACCAAGGAAGGAAAAGTGCTGTCTCCAGTTTGATTTTCTTTTAAATTTTGTTTAAAGCCTTAAGACAACTTGGTTCAGGCTGAGTAGATGATCACTGGAAAATTAGTGGAATGAACAAAGTGGGAGGAATCAGAAGAACACGAAGACAATCTAGGAACACAATGTTTGTCTACTACAAAGCCCAACATTGGCGTAGCCAAAACACTGGTTTCCTATTCGCCGCTTGACTCTGCTGTCCATTACACCACGTCGGCACGGAAAATGTTCTGTGTATATGGAATGTTGGTCACTTCTCGAGACAATAGTAGCTTCTCATTACTGGTCACGAGGTCCATTCACTCAACTATGGATGGAGTTTGTTCCTTAAGAAATTCTCTGCAATCGTGTACTGCTAAAGAATGGATGTTACTTTTCTTTGATTATACAGCAAATTGACCGTACAATGGTAGTGTAATAAACAGCATACCTAAGCAGCACTCCAGAGATCCAGATTCGAGACTCGATCACAGTAGTTATTTTATGTGTCTTAATTCCAACATTTACCAAACACAAGATTCTCTTGTGAAAAGTGTAACAACAATATAACACAGAGTTTACTTAGTTCTAACATTGAATCAACACATCAGCTCTATTGCTAAGGTTGCCACCTATCGCTGAATAAATTTCGGGATGTTCGACAAAAAAGTACGTGATAATACCAAGAAATACGGGACAAATCTGAAATAACCTATATTGAACATAAGTAGTTAGGCTCTGTACTAATACAGTATATGACTACCCGCACAATTTAAAACCTCGATAATAATCAAGAACACACAGCATACTTTTGCTGGTGAATACTCACTTCAAAAGCACGGACGGGCATGAATTGATATTTTAATTTCCTAAGCACAGTTGGCGCTAGTATCTCGATTGCAAAAAAAATGAGTTTTAACACTTTTCGGTGTCCCTGGGCGGCGGCCATGAATATTTCTTGAATCAATACAATAAACGGTCATGATTTCTGTGACTCAACAGAATGCAAATGGATGCTTTGTGAATGCTGATACAATAAGTGTGTCATGCTACCACTATCACAGTGTTGAATCGCCGAAGTCACACAACATACGGTGTTAAATTAACACAAAGAAAAGGTCGTCGCAGTCGGACAACGAAATGGTTGAATCAACACTGTGAATATAGCCTGCTCGCCAGTCTGCATAGTAAACAGTTGGGGAAATATCCATCACTGTTTATTTAAAATAATTGATATGTTGAAAATAGGTTTGATAATTTACTGCTTATAATACGGGACAATTAGTGATAATATGAGACGCATAAATTTTACCTAATATACGGGACATCCCGTATTATACGGGGGAGGTAGTAACCCTAGCTAGTGGGCAAAACAATACTGCAAAAAACAATGTATTAGAGCCTTTGATATAAGCTTTCAGCTGTTACGTGTGACAATGAGGAACTCTCTTTTTACGTTGCTTTTTTTTCTCGTCTAGCCATTCAGAGGAAGTTGCTGTTGAGTCCTGTGAGCACCGTATATCACATCGTGACTTAATATTTTCGTCTATCTAAGTGTTTTTTTTTTAATCCAGTGACACACAAGTATTGATCGTTATCATTAACGGACAGTTTGCGATATCAAACCTTGTTGTTATATTTTAATTTGAATTTAAGGCCTTAGGCAACTATGGCTCAGGCCGTATGGTTGATGATGGGATGAATTGGTGAAATGAAGAAAGTGGGAGGAAACGGGAGTACCACGAAGAAACCCAAGCACACGGTGTTTGTCAACCACAAAGCCCACATGGCATGAGTAGGGATCGATCCGACGATCCCTAGCACCAGAGGTGAGCGCTCTACGAACTGAGCACCCGTTGTTGTTATCCAACATCTGTCAATATTGAATGGTTTACATGTTTGCAGGTATTGAATGACGATCAGTAACTATATTAATCGCTGAGAGGAATTTACTTTCGATTAAGATATTGAACCGAATTTTTCTATTGGCTTTCAGATGAAAAGGAAGAGGATATCGCAGAAGATAATTACCATTCTGTTACCAGATGATGTTTAAACATTTGGCATAATCTTGGAAAATATTGACGATGATGATAGGTGTTCTCAGAATAATTTGTGTGCCTACTTGGAATCGAATATGGAAACACTTGATTACAAGGCAGTAAGCATTACCACTCATCCACAGGGGACACCTGACATATATTAGTAAAGAAATTAAAACCAAATTCAATAGAACCGCGCTATTCTGACCTGCGATCGTTCGACTCCTCGCTTAATCCGTCTATGACGGAGGTATAGGAAATATGGTGGATTTCTGCACTTGCCCTTGAAGCGGTACTGTACGTATATGCTTGAGTCAGTTCCTCTGACAATCCGACTTTTCTTGCGTTCCGACCATGATCTTAGTCCCAAAGATGACGGAATAATGGGGTTCTACTGTATTTTCAACGAAATATCAACATTATAAGTTACTTATAGGAACGTGATAGAAAAGACCTTGCGCGAACTCTTGCTTTCCAAAATAGGTGGCGCCCTCTCATTGGTTAATAATGAAGCTGCTTCGATCTGTCGCGACAGGCATTCGGAACAACCTCACAAATTTAACACGTGTGACAACTGAACGAAATGAAATTTCGGAAGATTAACTTGTGATTTCAACTATTTCGGCCCCAAAATGTATCTCAAGTGTTTTTTTTTCTTTTTTTTTTAGAATCCACAGATATGACATACAACGATGCACAATTTTTGAGAAACATAAAATATTTGGATGGTCATCTTGTAAATTTATTTTTTTTATTTCAGAAACAAACTAAATTTTTTATAGAACTTCCTACTTTGAAAATTAAACTGTTTTTGCTTACCTTCGTCGTGAATTTCGAAACTCAAATTCTTTTTATTTCAAAATTGCGGTTATGAGCGATCAGAAATTCTTAATATGAAATTTCAGGAAACAAGTTTGAATCTTCAGCGTTGACATTTACACAAGACGATATATTTAACTTCGAAATTTATTATTTCAGAATTCACAAAAAAAAACCTCAGATTTTGAAAATGAAGGAGATTTCGAGCTGCCATCTTGGATTTTGGAAATCAATATTTTGCTTTAAGTATCCTTAAACAGATTTCATGGTAAGTCTGTCTATGGCGTACCTGTATTCTACATCAAATTCCTCTATTGTTTCGTTGGACATGGCAACCATGTTGTTATTCGAAACTCGTGGCAACACTTCATATCTAATAACATGTTTTAGTGTCTTTGATATCATCTTCTAAATGTCTCCAGTATATGTGGCCTCGGTACTGGACGCACCGAGAACCGAAATGCGCCTTCATTGAAATCTTCAGAGGTGGGTTTGAGGCGGAGGGCCAACCGGGACGTTGCCTGGGGCCCCGCGCAGAGTAGAGTCTCGCACATTAATTAAAGCACATGCAAGATTGTCAATTTTAATCTTAAAATCGCTTTCGGCAGGCCTACAGGCTGAGGTAGATCTCGAAGTTGTTTTGTTTTTCAAAAATTCAAATCTCGCCTTATGTGAGCGCTATCGAGAAACTATTTATTCATTTGTAGATTATTCATCAAGAGCTTTTCAGTGATACCCCACAAGACGTGGTTTTAAAAATTGTCAATTTCCAACCCCAACCCCACTCGTACCTCCACAACTCCTGAATCGTTGGTGTCGCCGTAAACTTCATAGGAAGTACTATAATTTATGCAGACAAAATTTCCCTATAAACTCCATAGGGGCTATTATATATATTTTTTTTAATTTCAACCCCCTCACCCAACCACCCCCTTGGGCCGTTTTGCTAAATAACGAACTTATCCGAGCTATTAAGCCTAGAAATAACATAATAAAATTTGGTTCAAGTATATCTTCAAAATTATGGCCGCTAGCGTGTGTATATATATATATATATATATATATATATATATATATATATATATACTCGCTTTGCTTCGCTAAGGGCGCTGCCCCCAGACCTCGTAGAAGCTGCACTCCAAATATGAAGCTTTGGGAGGATGCATCCCCAACTATCGTAATCACACACACTCTGGCGGACTGCGTCTCCATGGTACAAAATATACTACCCACCGGGGGGGATGTGCTCCCATATGGAGGTTTTTTACAATTTTTGTGACTCACTTGTCATTGTACACCTTCATACGAAAATTCGTTTGTCTAGCCTTAGTGGTTTAGAAAATGGATTTTCTGGCAGCCATTTTGGATTAAAGATGGCGACTTTTTAAAAGTTTTATTATATTGTCGTGACTTACTCATGAAGGTACACCTTCAAATAAAATATTATTTCGCTAGCTCAAACGGTGTCGAAAATGATTTTTTGGGCGACCATTTTGGTTCAAAGATGACGGACGACTTTCCTAAAATTGTGTAATATTTTCTTAAACTTCTAGTTAAGATACACTTTATGCAAAATTTCGTAGCTCTAGCTCAAATGATGTTAAAAATGGATATTTAGTCCGCCATTTTGGATCCAAAATGGCGTCTTTGGATGCATCATGTAAAATTTTCGTAACTTACTAGTGATATTGTACCTTCACACCAAATTTCATTCCAGTAGTCCCACCTGTTTAGGCTGTATATTCTATACAAGAATGGGTTCGGCGGCCATTTTAAATCCAAGATGGCGACATTTTCAACATTTTTCAATATCTTCTCAACCTAATAGTCACCATGTACCTTCATACCAAATTTCATATCTCTAGCTCAAACGGTGTGGAAACTGGATTTTTTAGAGTACACCATTTTGTAACCAAGATGGCGTTTCTGTATAAGTTTTGTAATATTTTCGCAACCTACTAGTGATGCGAAATTTGTGAAGTTTATACCTTCGTGCTAAATTTATTGTTGCCAGCTCCAGCGGTTTAAGCTCTCTATTCTATACAACAATGGGTTTGGCGGCCATTTTAGATACAAGATAGCTACTTTTTCAAAATGTCGGATTTTTTCCTTCACCTACTCATGGTCCTACACTTTCATACCAAATTTGGTGTTTCTAGCTTCAGTAGTTTAAAAGATAGTAAAAAATTGTTAATGTGTGAATCCGTTGGTAAAACTGAGCATGGACATACACCACCAGTTGTAGTAACTTGAACCAGCAGCAGAGTTGAGGTACCACAGTCAGTACTACAGTTTGTGGAGTGACAGCGTTCGAATCCATCAAGGCAGTCACCAGCAAACGAAAGTGTCTGTGAAACGTCGAGTGGAAATGTGGAGAATGATCCAGGATTGTGACCACAGCAAATGATAGGCATTGGATAATTTATTCCAAAGCAAAGGATGCAGTTTAGTGTCTTGCATTTCATTTGTTTTCTTGTGTTAAGTACAAGTTTCGGTTCCCATAGGGGAATGAATGATGGGAAGTTCCTTGGTGATTATGTGAAATCTCACGAAACGAGCAAGCCCCACAAAGAGTGTGTATTGAAATAATAAGATTTAGGAAAAGGACTTAAAGTCACAACAACTATCGACACCATGTCTCAGATTCAAATTGAAGCACGAAATCAGCATTGGAAAGAAATTTTGCCAACCTTCCTCGCAATCGTGCAATATTTAGGATCCCATAATTTACCATTCAGGGGGCACAAAGAGAAACTGGATTCATATTTTATTGGTAATATTTTGGACTTGGTCAAATTGATAGCCTTATTTGATCCAACCCTGCGAGATCATTTGAAACGCGTGATAAACAAGGAAGTTAAGGACCATTGTTTTCGAAGGAATATCCAAAATGAACTTATACAACTACTTGCGACTGAACGAACAACATTCCAAACCGATCTTTTAACAGCTCCGCCAACTGATGCTGCGGAGTTTCCCATGGGATGCTGCGGAGAAAGAACAAGCTCCTGTGATGCCTAGGTCTTCTTTCGAGAAACACAGGTTTTGACAATGAGTATCCATTTTCGAATCGAGCTGGACAGTTATCGAAGGCAAAATCAACATGTTTTAACATTCCATTTTGTTGAGATAAAGAGAGCAAATGTTAACTCAATACGATGTTAAAAATATGACCTCGGTCTTGAAGAGGACTGTAAGCAGAACTAAATACTGAGTCTGTGTAGACATGCCTAATAAGAAGATTTCACGACCCCGCTTTTTGTATATCCTCTAAAAAATTTAAAAATGTACATTTTGTAAGGAGAATTCCTTTGTAAGTCTGCCGTAGAGAACTGAACCTGGCGTTTAATATTGGTCTCAAACCTATAAATAATATAATTCCGAAAGAGAACTGAAATCTTCACTCGTCGCTGGCTAATTCCTGTGAAATTCTTATAATGAGTAACCCAAAATTTCGCGGTTCAGTTTACTTCAAACGTTTTTGTCACTCAGGCTTTAAATTATTTTCATTCTTTGTAAATTAACAGGAAGAAAGCACATTGAAAAAAGAGTTCACACCCGGAACTCCTATTTTAAAATTAACAAAATCGTCAGGATAAAAATAGACATTCATGTAGATTTGAGTCATCATAAAACTCACTCTCACGTAATTTGCTGTTAAAGAAATTTCTTGTTTTCGTGTAAACACAATTTTAATCAAAATTTAGTTCCAGATGTGACGCGGAAAGAACAGTTACTGTAATGAGCTTAAATTTCACAACTACTCACCTGAATTTTCTATAACTTCGGGACGGAGAAACTACAAAAATTACTGCTTCTCACTGTACTATTTTGAAGAGAAATAAATTATCTTCTATTTCACCCAGCGTTGCTAAATGAACCATATTTCTCTTTGATCCAACTCACCTCGAACTATTGTCATACGCACTTGATTAAATATGTAAAAAAAAAACAATTTAAAGTTTGGAATTTTTAGACTGGCTCAACAATTTACAGACAGGCCTTTAGTATCTTGCTGTTTAAATATTATTTGCACAAATTTTAATTGTCAATGTGACAGGATCACTTTATCCTGGATTGGCCTATTAGCAACGCGTTAAAGTAAAATTAAAGCTATGACATGCAAAACAGCAAAAGCATATTACCGAAAGTCTTGAAATAATCAATATTATTTGTTGTTACAAAACTAACAGAAGAGACTGTCATTTATTTTAAGTAAAGTAGCACATTATCTCTATACATCTTCTTTCCCTTTTCGTAGCTATAAAAAATCCAAAATTGTGAAATCGTGCAGTTTTGTAACACAATCGAATTTTACAGAAATTTGCTTTATTTGTTGACTTATTTTCATGGGAGTTTGTAAATAAGGTAACATAAAATGTTTTAAAGTGTCATACTATTAGTTTTTTTAAAAGAACTGACATTTGTACCATTCATCACTAGTATTCCACATTTCACTTCAGTAGTCTTCATTGTCTCCTTAATCCCCTATAAGCTTCCATGAGTCTTTAGCGGATCTCCTTTTCTTTATTAATCCAAATACTTCCTTATTATACAGGGGTTGGACAAAAAATTCTAAAAACACGTCATACAGGGCACGTAAGTGTGGCTCGCCACTGTACACCACGTGTTGCGGTTGCCGATCGTGTTTTGTTTTGAATGTGTCATGTGTAATGTTTCCTCTTCCGTCAGCAGTACCCAGTTCACCTGTGAGTGTCGTGGTGTGCAAGTGGTGCGGTAAAATGGGCGACGTGACAGACTTCCAAAGAGACATGATCGTTGGTGCCCGTCTGGTTGGAGCTTCAGTGACAACAGTGGCGTCCATTGTGGGGGTATCGACATGCACTGTGTCCAATCTCACGAGGGCATACACAATGCATGGGCAAACAATGTCTGCAAAGCACAACAGTGGTCGAAAGACAATCCTGTCCGATAGGGACAGGAGGGCATTAAAACGGATTGTAGCAGCTAAAAAGCAGACCACTGTAATGAAAATTACGTCTGAACTCAATTCCGGCCTACAGAACCCGGTTTCATCAAAAACAGTGCGACGGGAACTTCATAAAATGAAAATTCATGGCAGGGCCGCGATCGCCAAACCTCTGGTCACAGCAGTAAATGCGAAGCGGCGTATCCAGTGGTGCAAGGACCACAAGGAGTGGACGCTTGATCAGTGGAAACACGTAATGTATTCCGATGAATCGACCTACACCTTGTTTCCAACAACCGGTCGTGTTTATGTATGGAGAACACCGTCGCAGGCCTATGAACCAGACTGTCTGCGCCCAACTGTAAAGCATGGGGGTGGTTCTGTTACAGTATGGGCAGTGATATCGTGGTTTTCTGCAGGTCCCATCATAGCCCTGCATGGAATGATGAATGCTAAGGCGTATGAGGCCATTTTGGGGGACCAGGTTCTACCCATGGCCCACACATTGTTCCCGGATGGTGATGGTGTAACAGCCTAGTTGCTGTTCCATTTTTATTTTTATTTTTCTCCCCTTTTATTTTTCTTAGTCTCTGTTCTGTTTTCTTTCAGTGTGTTCTCTTTAGCTCATTCTCTTTGGTTGGTTTTAGACTCTTTGAGCGTTTTCCGCTTGGATTTTGCTTTGGATTTTTAATCGTTATCCATCCAGGTTTTCGTTAGTCACGCAGCAATGACTTGGATCTAACGCTTGTTTTTGATTGGCCCTAGTCAATGCTTCGTGACTTGTTTTTTGCTGATTGGTGTGAATCAGCCTTCTTCTCCGTTTGCTGGGAGAACTGCTCTCCCACGCCATGTTAGTTTAGTTCCAATTTTTAAACCGAAGCGACCAGATGCATGGGCTTTCCATCACCTGTACTTCCTAAGCCCTGTCTACGAAAGGTAGATGTAAAAACTAAATTTAACGTAATTTTGATGATATTTCGATTGATTTCGTCCGTTTCCGGAAAATTACTTTAAATCATATTAAGAAGAATAAAAGCCGATACAAGTGCTATCAGGACTTTTTCAACATAATTTCGGAATTTTCACCTCATTAAATTATATATTTTGTTTTGAGATTATTTGTCAATATGTATAATATGTTCTAAATTTTAGTATGGGGCCGCTATTGACCGAATTCTTGCATTATAAATATCGGTCCGTTAGGTTTCAATAATCAAATGCCAATTTCTCGTCTCCCGTTTTTCCATATCTATTCGAAATTCCCGGTTAGCCATGTTTGACAGCTACCGCATATTTTCCATACTTGATCAAATTAGCAACATGTCTGCTCGATTATTTTTGCGTACCGTTTTGATGCTAATAGTAAATTTTAATTTATTCAACATGGTTCGATAATTTTTGGTTTCAACTCCAGCCACTATTCTCCAATGAAAAATCATATTTTATAACAATATTTTGTATTTTCAAAATTTATTCGGAACGTCTTTTGTATAACGTAGTAATCGTCTGTAATGACGTCACAAAAATATTAAGGTTAAAGTGATTCTTTAATTATCATACATTTTGGACTAGAACTTCTTTCGTGTAAGTAATACTGTACTAAAACTTTTCCAAATTGTACAACAATATTTCGGAAATAATTTGTGAAAACGTCAACAAAATTTGTTAATTATTACAGAAATTATGGACATTAATGTGTGACTACATAACTTTCAGTTCGGCTTAATTCATGTATACCAGCGATTCAAATTTGTTTGTTTTACAATGCATCAGTAATTCTGTTCAGATTCTGATAAAATTATCATAGCCGAAAGCGTGAAATATGTACATTCAAAGCAATAAATTGAAATTATGAAATTTTTATATTTCTTCGAAAACAATCTTGAGTTTATGTTCAGTGAACGTAGTGTAGAAACCTCTCAGTTAACCAGGTACGATATAAGGCATTAGTTCATAATCCTCGTACAGTGTTTAATAATGTTTATAATGTGCAGTGAATTATTTAATGTTTAACTTGATATCTATTGGAAATTAGTTATGAATTGTTACGTGAAGTTGACAGCAATTGATACTCATTATTTCTGTGTTTCGGTAAACCTATCGTTTTAAGTAATGTGATTTTTAATTAGATTAGATCGGTTCATAAATCTGTAGACTAGTGGTAGGATTCTTTCGCCAGCTGAGAAGTGATAACTTGGGAAAGGAACTATATATTGAATTTCTGGTTATTTCTGCGTTGAAATATGAAGTGACTCCAGCATGTGATTTGTGTTAATATATATTATTTGCGTTTTGCGTTATGACACTACGTTTGGACTGAGTTGCGACCGTCATTCGTTGTGTTCGTTCGTCTTTATTTCAGGAATTGCGATTCCAGACTACAGGTGTGGGCCCTACTAAGGTAAAGGTAAGACATGGTCTTTTGCCACCCTGTAGACTTCGAAGTGAGTAAAGACATAGTATGAGTCACATATGAGTCGTTTTGCGTATCATCGTTTGAGATTATTTCCCAAGTAAAGATTTGCGTTTTTCCTTCTTAATCTGTCGCTAATCTGAACCAGCTGGTACTTCAGAGTATGAACTGACGATCTAATTAAAAGATTGGAGGTGTCGCCTTACCGGTATTTCCTCCCTCGATCTAAATTATTTTTTTTACAGTGATCACAAGGATCTGGAATCCTCTTTCCCAGATATTCTTAAATCTGGAAGGCATTTCTGCGCCGCTCGTCTGGGGTGTAGAAAATGTTTGGAGCTAGAGGTTAGGTTAGATGCGTTGCGTGGGTACTCTAGGCTCCTGGCGACCCTATTTGTCTGTGTGATCCATTTTTGGGATCATTAGGTTGGGGTGCGTTATAATGGCATCTACCAAGATGATTTGGCACCCTGTCACGCTGCAAAAACGGTGCAATCATGGTTTGAGGAGCATGACCAGGAGCTATCACACCTCCCCTGGGTCCCACAATCACCAGATCTGAACATCATTGAGCCATTGTGGTCTGTGTTAGAAAGGCGTGTTCGGTCTCATTACCCTCCACCATCATCCCTTAAGGAACTGGAGCATGTTTTGGAGGAAGAATGGTACAACATTCCACACACCACGATTCAGCTGTATACGTCCATTCCACGTCGGATCCAAGCTGTTTTGGACGCAAAAGGAGGCCCCACACCATACTAGGTATGATTTTCACACTTTTTCAAACGTTTTAGATGTTTTTGTCCAACCCCTGTATATCTTAGGCTTTTGAAAATGTTAAAGGTATTTTACCATTATAAGAAATTTTAATGAGTCAATTTGAACTTGGGCCCCATTCTTTTCTCTCATATTGAATGTGTCCTTGAACAGCTCACTTGAAGTTTTCGACGCTAAGACGACTCCATCCTTTAAAAAACTCAGTCACTGTGTAACAAGATACTTTCCATTTTTCTCTTCTTATGATAAGGTGTTGGCACTTTGTAATATGAATTAAATAATTTGCATTCCTTCAAGAATTTGTAGTCTGTAATCCTACACCAGCGACATTTCGTTGTTTTTCTTTTCAAATTACACACACTTAGTGAAATATGTTGTCTTATGTTATTTTTCCAGTTAAATAAAGTGAGGTAGCAACTGGTTTCCTGAGCACCAGAATAACACAAGCCCGTGGATTCTACTATATTTTTAAGGTACTAAGGTACAAAAAATCGGTGTTGTTTAGCATCTCATCCGAACCGCATTTCCTCAAGGATTCCAGTGAACTCATAGAGCCAAAAAGTAGACTTATGGGCGTGGAGGGTATTATAGTAAAACACAAACACAGAGTTGACAGCCTTGTCAATTTCTAAACTGCACTACGTCAGTTTAATTAATATGTATTTTCTGTTCATAAATCACATAATGAAGTATGGCAAACGGTCGTCAATATAAAACATTGTTCATAAACAGCATGGGATGATAGTACACCAAAAAATAAAGAAAACATGCCGCAGTAAACCGGGTAGACATTCCCCTAGGAGCTACAAGCTGCCGAAAGCTTGGGGAAATGAATTTTTTAAATCTTTATAATTCTAATACCATGAGTAGAACTGATACGCCATGAAACCGTCAAAACAAATAAACCAAACGTTCTACGAAATTATGCAATTATATCTCCTGACTGTTATGCAAACACACATTTATTTGTAAAATCGTTCATCGTATTGAATCTGCTATATCGAAATATCGACTTGGCACAAACCAATTATTGTCTTCTGGGGCAAAGCGGTCCCATTCATGCTCATTTCGACCTATCTTTACTTCAGAGTATTTCAGGGAATCCCTACCTCTTTTATGGAATCCCCTCTGAGGAACTTTGAAATGTGCATTGTTAGATAGTGCAGATTTAAAGTCTTTGACGGTGCCGTACCACATCAGCTCTACTAAGATAAAATGTAATTGTATGGGCGATATCAGCACTATGGCTTACACTCGTCCCGATCAGCTCTGCTGTTAATGGTTAGAAATGTTTCTCAAAGCTTTTTGCAGCCTGTAATACCCAAACGCGAAGGAATTTCAATCCGGTCAAATGAGACTTTCCTCTTTATTTTTTCTTGCGCTATTATTCCTCGTAATGTCTCGCTGTAGTTAATAAAAACGCTGCATTATTTTGAATGTTGTCCCTATTATTAGCAGTTTGTAACACTGAGTTCTGTTCTTCATGCATGATGTTTATCATTACTGTGTATACCAAATATCCATTAAACAGGCATAATGCCACTTGAGAAAACTTTATACCACATTGGAAACACTGGCAAACCGATTACATCACGTTTTAATATTTACCCTATTGATACAATTTATCTTTCGAATAAGTTACTGTAAAACATCGACATTGATTGTTCCCTCAAATCTATTTTGAGCTCAAAATTGGATTGCTTCTATCTCGAAAAAGAGATTATTTTCTGTTAAATGTGCCATAACGACCAACTTTGTTTCAATCCATCCAGGCAGTCTCATCTGTTGGTGTTTGAATATGACAACAGATGATAAGTTGTGAAAATATATGGAAATTATAAGTTGTTAACCCTCCGACGGGCAAGTGAGCTCACTATGGTCCACCAGCTTTAAAATTTTTAATTATTTGTATATCATTTAGCTGGAATGACATGTCTTGGACTGTTAATAATTTTAAATATTAAAACCTGTATATGACTTTGTAAATGTACCCTTTGCTTGCGGGTTACAGGCCATGAGGGAAAAAAGATTCCCCACTGTTTAGATTCCCCATCTAAAATTTCGGCCTCGCTTTTGAACAGAGTGTGGGATGTAAAGCTCCCCACTATCATTTTCGAGATGGACCTATTAATTCGTTGATAACAGTCATGTTTATTACTTATGTTTTCTTCATAATATACTTTAATAATGCAATCTCATTGAGGAGATGTTGAATATTCAGCCTTAACTATATCTCAACAATTGGATCAACATGTACAGTAAATATATACGATACATTTGTGCCAGTAACAAAAATATGTCCCCTACTTGAATGTTCATGTAAAAATATTGGCTTGGCTCTTGGAGATTTAAGATCTTCATATTTCAAGAAGATTGATGGTGGTGTAGCAAATTTGGATCCATGTAGCTGTTCTCACTTGTGTGCAAATGTTAAATACGATCTCGTTCCGCAAAAGGGAAATATGACACTAAAATTCTAATGTCGTTAAAGCCTTCAGAGCCATGCTATCATAATACCACATTCGTCTGGAAGCAATTCGTCTGTTCCCAAATGAATTACGAGAATAGGTTTAACATACTGCCATTGCCATGGCTGTAAAAATAAAATTGATACATCAAAAACAAAGTTTTATATAATCGATTTATATGTTGTTTGTAACCTTCTAAACATCACAGAAAATATTTCAAACTCTCTCTTTTAGAGCGTTCCTGACGTGTTTTCTCTCCTGGCATAAGCTATGAGAGCAACTTTTAGCATTTCATCTTTTATATATTTCGCCTAAATCGTTTTTTTATTTTCAATTCATTACAACTCAAATAAATGTAATCATATTTCAAAATGGTAAAAAAATATTCTTAAATACCTTTTGCCAAGAAACTTTGACTACTTCCATTTGATTAGTACCACAACCTCACTAGAAAATTATAAAGTATTATTGTTTTCGTAGAAACTAAACCAAGGTTTAAAGTCATTCGATGGACATCGAATTTCATTAGTCTTACCTCCAACACCAGGCAATAATTCTGACCAAAGTATGCACAACTAGGACATCATCTTTAAAGGAAGGAAATACTGGTAGATATCCAATAGCACTTAAGAATTTTCTAAAAGGATCAAACTAAGTTGAATATGTTTGCATCTATCACAGGTCTTCCGAATAGTAATCGTGTCACATATAATGGATACCATAGGTCAATTGGCAATAACACTTAATCAATGAGCTTGTTTCCAATTCATAATGACTAAAAAGAATGAGACTATAATTAGCAAAACCAATATAACAAATATAATTCTTAGTTTCAAGGGTCCTAATGTCTTCGTGTTTTGCAAACTATTTTAGTGTCAATTATTCATAAGGAACATGGAATCCTATGTGCACTACTGTCATGTGAACACAGTTTCTATTTACTTTTCTGAACGCGTATATTATAATGTATCATAAAATTTCATTTTGTCGGAACAGATCATCTGAAAATACAAGAGAACCACAGAAAAATGGGCGTGTAGAAAGCATAAAATTCCTACAGAAACTGCGTGATGGTACATGTTTAAACGTCATTCGTGTTACTAAATAATCGAAGGAACATTACAATACACAAGAAAAGGTAGGCTCTTAAGTATCTATACAGCTAAATCTTAATCAAACTTGTCTTCAGGTTTAGTAGAGCCAGAAAGCTTGCATTGCAATGCGGAAAGTCCTTTGGATAGCCCGTATCCAGTGGAAACAGTGATAACTGCCTGCCCAAGATGAGTTAGATGCTTTTTCTCATGTCTACATTTGTTTGCAAGTTTTCCTAGTTCCCTTAAACTGAATTAGCGCGTACATTTTCATGCATACATAATTTAGCAGAACCTACATGCTATCATAAACTTCCTACCCAACTGTTGATTTTGAATCATTCCAAAATTAAAAGTAACATATAAAATGTGAATCCATCGTTTAATAAATAATAGTAGGCTCTTGAAAGTACTTTCTATAAGACATTCCAATCCGTTAATAATATTAAAATTGAAAAGTGAGATAATTCACCATTGACTCAATTTTCTACACAACACACGACAACGTTCGTCTCTTTGTTGAACGATTAAACAAATTAAGTTTTGGAGCAGAGAAAGTTCAATTATCAGGGAAAGTTTCATTTTCCTCCTCGTCTAAAAGATCGCATAATGTAGACAGTACTTTCCGTTTGAATTGTCGTTGTCTTCTGGCGGAGAGTTGTTCAATGTCTGGTACTAGGCTGTCAAGAAATTGTGACGTGGGAGTTATAGATTCCTTTGTTCCCTGTTGGTAAGTCTTAGACCTGAAATACTCAACCATTGGACCAGCAAGTAACTCTACTGTAGACATTCGTTTCCTTTTTGTCCCTGAGTCTATCTTCGAAGTGGATGAAGAAGGACTATCTTCAGCGGAAATGTTCACTGAGCTACTACTGTTTTGATCCTCAACCACTGTCTGTACCAAGTAGTTAGGTACAGGCTCTTCGTCAACGTCATCGACATCACCAGACACTTGCTTCTTTTGTGGAGAAACAAATGGTAACACAAAGGCCATGTCGTCTGCGAGGTACCATTTCTTCTTTTTGGTGCCTTTAGCGATGGTTTCAGTACCTCGTTGTCTTAAGTGCCTTGCGAACGTGTTTCGCAGCACGTACCATTTTGCTTTACATCTGGAGGCTGTAATGAAAGTAGAGAACGGAATGTCAATAAAAATTACTGGTAAAACAGAAGAAAATATTTGGAACCAAAGCACGAAAGGTACTGATACACTAAATAGTGTATGAATTACCAACGCTGTGCAATGTTGTCAAATTTCTGTTGAAATGTCAATATAGTGGTACTGAGTCGAGAAAGTTGGTTAGTTTACATTTTATAAGCTGTTAAAAAAATAATAACATTTGTAACTTCATAGCACACCATTTGGTTTAAAAATCGCTACCAGAAAAATGTTAACGTTAATATAAAATTAAAATTTAAACTTCTTACAGTATTGGTAATTCACAGACTCGGATGGCTTCATTTCGATCGTCCCTCCCGTTTCCATAACCCGAATATTTTCCTTTCACTATTTTGATGCCATTGAATAACAAGGAGAACACTACTTCCAATTCCAGTTTCCAAGGTTAACTGCTCTATCATTTCAAAATGTACTTATCCGCAGCCGAATAGTCGCAAAATACGTAAAATCTTTGCGGATTATGCTGTGAATAAACACACCGCCACGCTTTGGTTCACGAAAATCAAGTCAGCAGATTTCTACTTGTGTGGTGAAACCCACAGACCCTGGATGACTAGGCTCTGAAGACGGCCATAGAGCAGAACAGTCGCCAAGTGCCTGGTAAGCTTGTTTTACGCTTGCAGGTTTCTGATGAAGCAGTCAGGCTTTATCTGCACCGCACATGGAAGGCGTACACGTTGAGCAAGTGAGTATCGTCTGAAGTCAACAAGTGACAGCCAGTCTATCGTTGCTATCTCGGTACCGTAACACGCTCATATTAGATTGGGTGCTTGACAGTGACGAAATATGGATCTCGTTTGAGACTCCCAAGCTTGCAAAACATTATTTGTTACCGTGGGACCACGTGCCTCACATCACAAGATCACCTCTACATCTACGCACGACGATGTTCGGCATCTTGTGGACTTGTCGCTAAGTGATACACTACGAGCTGTTACCACCAGTTTAAACCATTACACTAGACCTGCACTCGCAAAAGTTCGAATGTGTGCAACAGGCACTGCAGCCAGCATTGGTGAATTGCAAGGATGTACTGACTCTTGACGACAATGTCAGGACTACTATACAGCGACTTGAGTGTGCCGTCCACCGTGCTCCCCGGACCTTGCGCCAAAACGTCATAACCTCTTTAATTCCCTGACCAACCACCTATGTAGGAAACTCTTTGTCAATGAGACATATTTGTGGCAGGCATTTAGGTCTCTCATTATTTACAATATCCCCTGTTTCACCACCAGAGCACTGTGCAATTGCAGGAACGGTGGGAAAAAATGCTAATGCCGATGAAGAATAAAGAATAACGGTAAGTGGCATTTTACGTATAACTTACTGTTTTTATCAAAAGCCATAGGAACTCTTTTCGTTACTTTATAAGTTTCAAACTATTACATTAAGTCGCTGAACTATTTTTTTCTTATAATATTAGGCGAGTTTCTCATTCCTACAAAAACATTAACAAAACACTAATTTTAATTAGAAAAATCTGAACTAGCAGAACAACGAACTACATAAATGCCAAAATTCTTTACGTTTAATCAAACAACAAAGTCTAGTAGCATTTTTATTGGTTTAACGGTTGAGGAATTGTATGATTTGGCTTACCTGCCTAAGGACCTGTCAACTGAAATAGTCTCTCCAACATTTCTCTATTTTAACCCAACGTTGATTTACTGTTGGATAAAATAACAATTACTTTCGCTGGCAAGACATGGGAATCGTTCGTTTTTATTGTATTCAACAGTAATCAACACTACCTCAAAATAGAAAACCGTTAGAGAAAATATTTTCGTTAACAAGTCCTTAGGTAGGTAGGTGTGTTCAATCATGCAATTACTCAACCGGTGCCAGATCGCTGGTCCAACAAAAAACGCTACTAGGGATTACACTGACTATTTACTGATACGTTAGTATTGGTTTCTTACAAAAGGAGACTACAAAACAATAAGAAAATGGAAACAGTATTGTATACAATAGCAAAACAAATTATTCTTAACTTTCTAAATAATTGATAGTAGATATAAAGGAAATATAAAATAAAACGTGTTGCTGTAGTCTCCAAGAGAGAAACTGCATATTATTCGCTTAGAAAACCACGTGCAACACTGCAATTATGAACATACATATGAGTTCACCAAAAGTGGAAGACGTCTCCCAATAATATTCCGCCATCACAGATGATGACTTCTGAAAATTTCGATTAATGTTCACAGCGTAGTCAATATTCATAGCTGCGATTTTTACCTTTTGAAATTTACACGATATTGTACTTTATATTTACAAAAACATTTAGAAATCGAATCAACAAGAGGAGGAAATTGAACACGAAAGAGATTCCCCAACTTTCAAAACTGTACCTAGAAATGATCCTCGAAGCGATTTTCATGTACTTTTTAGTTTTCTCATTCTTTTTTCTTTAAATGCTCTGCAAAACGGTTATGTGCAAATAAGACTACAAAGTTTACGGGAAGAAGTGTATCTCATAGTAAAAGTAAGGCATCAAGTTTCCACCGGTCCCAAAGCAAAGCTCATTGATCCTTTTCAGCGACATTAGGTCAGTGTCTTTGCTTTAACTTCACACAACAGCACATTTCCTTCCAAACATATCATATTCATTTTGCAGACTTGACCACATTTCCAAGAGTCTTCAGTTATTATCTCGCAGTATTCCACTAAGTTATAAATAACCATATAACAGCAACATATTAAACAGAAAATAAGCAAGGAGCTGTTTGACTTTCATTACGCCATCCGACTTCGCCAAAAGCTACAAGTTGCCTTATAAGACAAATTAATATCGTGTACTGATTATCACTGCACACATGCCACGCAATTGCGTATCCACTAATACCTATGAATTCTATGGACAGTTATTTTAATTGAACAAAAAACGAGCTGTTTTAATTTCCATTAAGTCCACTGACACAAACATAAATAATGACACGCTAATTTTCAATAAGACTTCAAGTCAATTGTCATGCCCAGGATTACAAAGTTTCTATTCAAATTCGCTACAACTTTTAAGAACACGCATCGAGAAATATTCTCTCGAACTTATCGTCGCCATTTCATAGAACTTAAAGGCGATCAGTAGCACTTTCCAACAACGAAGATGCTGGTGCAATACCACGACGCTAAAATGCAAAGATCAACAGAAAAAAATCTACTACTTACTATTTAATCTTAACAACTTGTAGAGCAGCAGTCAACAGAATATCCAAGATTTTATTCTGTATCACCTTCTCTTTTTAACCTCACCTGTTCCTTTAGAACGTCATTACTTTGCACCAACTTGAGTAAATAGAACATATCAATCATTAAAGACCCACCGTCTCTCCTCAGCAAAATAAACCTAAATAACTTATAGCACTTAGCCTATATTGACACAATTCTTCTCTTACACGAGTTCGGTGGGTTTATGTTTTTTCCGCCCAGCACAACTATTGTTGCGCATTACGTTAGCTATGTTCAGAAAAAAAAGAAACGCACGCGAAACAAGACGAAGCAACACATATGTAAGGCCATAATTTAAAAAGCTTTATTTTAAATGGACGTTTCAATAGAGGGATAGGAGTTATAGTCGAGGGAAGAAAAATCAAATGTATTTGTTAATGATATTGTTGTTTTACAGAATGAAGCATCATCTAACAAGATGTTAAAGTAGCTAAGCTGTGAAGAATCTGGAATGAAGATAAATGTACAAGAGCTGCAATTCTACTAAAAATCGCAAATCCTCCGGTACTTTAATAGCATTGCGACCACCCAAGCGTTATTTTTTTATAAAATAGGCTGCCAATGCTGAAAACTGTAGTGCTTATATTAAGGAAAATCCACAGTACTTGTGTCCAATAATATTTATGTCAAGTTTGGCGCAGCTACCTTTAACTGTATGAAAGCAATTTGAGTAACTGATTAGTTTTAAACAGTGGGCTTGCAACACCAATCAAGACAGCTCTGAACTAGTTTATCTAAGGCCTTTCGAACAACACTTCATACACCTTATGATTCACTATATATTTTTGGAATTGGCTGCAAACACTGACAGCGGAGTTTTTGGGGAGCAGCGGCATCCGCAGTATGTTCCGAATATATCAAACAATGTTTATGCCAAGCTTCGTGCTGCTATGACTAAAATAATAGAAGCAATTTGAAGAAAATTATAATTTGATAGAAGATAGACAAGCAACAGTCGTAAGTGGGTTGCTTGGCAATATAAGCCATCTGCATTAAATTGTGTCTAATAATTTATATGCCAGGTTTGGCACAGCTAGCTCTAACTAAATGCAAACAATTAGAACAATCGATTGTTTTAGAAAATGAGCTGGCAAAACTTAACCACTAAACCAATCAAGAGTATTTCATGGGCTCTCAGCTACTCTACTGTAGACTTGCCAACGACACCTCAGGCAACTCTCTACACTTTGCAGTGCTACATTACTTTGTAGTTTCTGGACATGGATGAACGAACATACATCATGTGCGGGAATAGAAGGTTTCTCTATCAAGGGACCTAAAAAGCGTAAGGAATGACAATTAGAATAAATTAGATAACATCACCTTTAAACCCATTTTCGTTGTCCAAAAACTAACGTTGCGAACTTGGATCTGCAACAGGTAGTCCCTACGGTCGACTAACCTGACTAAGATGCTCCAGGGTTTCCTTCAGTTTCACGAGGTGAACGCCGCGATAGTGCACTAAGTAATGTCCTAGACGCTACTTTTCTTATCCTTTCCCGTTCTCTATCCCGGCCTGCAAAGATGTCTTAAAGCAATAGATGAATTTAATTAAATCAACTTTAGAAAAATAAAAGATAATCACTTTCTGATAAATACTGTAAAATATAAATTTGAATTTTTGTTGAGGCCTTTATGCATCTGAGACTCACGACGGAAGAGGTTAGAGGAAAGGTCTGCGGAAGGTGACGAGCAGGGCCTATTTTGTAGGTACCATCCCAGAATTTGTCTGGTGTGACAGGAAAAATTCTGTCAGGATGATCGGCCGCTGGGATCGATATCTGGACCTGCCGAAAACTAAGACAACGCTTTGCCACTGAGTCGCGGCAGCCATCTGTGTAATATATAAAATGCGAATAATAAATAAAGGGATCGAAATAGCAATGGCGAAAGTTAATCGCTTAGAATATTTTATATGGAACGATGAAAAACGAGTTAAAGAAATGACTATCTTACACTGGAATCGAATGAGAAGGAAAATTAATATTATTTAGTGTTTGAGGCAACTTTCTTCTCTTGTGAGTTAGTTTACGATCAATGAAGTGCATGATTCTGAAAACTGAGATTAGTAAAGAATTTATTGTGCCTTTGCTACATGAATGACAACTGCCAAAATTTTAGAATTTAGAGATTATCTCTTCGGTAATACTATACAAGTGCTCCTTCTGTTGTGTGGTGTTATATTTTTTTTTAATATGGTGTTTTATTGATTAATTTGCATCCAGAAATTCCAAAACCGTGTGAAAATATAAGTGTCATAAGGACACGTGTAACATGATAGAAAAATATTCTGTTCTGACCTACCTACTACGAGAGCGAATCGCCATCTTTGTTTTTGTGTATTTACTCTTTCAGTGGCGCAGGCCTCAAGTGTTGCCAGAAGATTTTTATCAGCTCTTTTCGCAGGGCTGGGCAGCCATATTGCAACCCACTTGGAAACACTTGGCAGCCCACTCCCACTTATCTTGAACGATAAGTAAGAGCAAGAAGTTACTTTCTTTTTTTTTTTTTTTTTTTGTAAATACAGAAAAGGAAATGTAATAAAAGTTCTGATTTACAATTTTAAAAGAGGCCACTAAAAACTAGGATGTATATAAACCCACCAGGGCAGGATGCACACCGAGCGATAGCGAGGTGTGCAAGGGGGGGGGTGCGTCCGAAGAGAGCTGCGCGGCGTTAGCCGCGGGGGGGCGCAGCCCCCTGTTAGCGGTGGGCATACGCAAAAGTACTGTTTACTCAAAAGTTCTGTGAAGTACCAGAAGTGTTTCCAAGTGTGCTCCGAAAGTTGCCAGCCGTGCGAGTAGAGCTGAAAACATATCTTGCCAGCGAACGAGCTTTCTGCTTTTCCCACTTTTTTTCTTTTTTTTTTGGCAACCCTGGTATCATACGATATGACTGGACTCTGTAGTAGCGGTAGTGTTGAAACTGCTGATGCGAAGTGAAAGAAGGCTCGACTCCAGTTGTGCTAGATGTCGTACGCGCTGCCAGTGCCAGGTGTATTGATGTTAAATGGGCCGTGTTCGGGATGCGAGCTTATTGATTACGATGTGATTGAGTTATGTGCTAATGAAGATACTAACGGAAAAGTGTTAGATTTGTTAAAACGACATTGGATATTGCCCATTGGTAAAATATGTAAGAATTGTGGAGGAGAATCTGTTTTTGCTAAGGAAAAACATGCATTTCGCTGCCAAAAAAAAAAATGTTCGTGAAAACACGCGGAAGAGAAACCCATGCAGTTTTTATTCGTCCATGTTTTCAGGCACGTGGTTCGGTGAAGCACATTTATCCTCCGCTTACTTAAGGTAAGTTTAATTTTTATGTCTGTTACGGTGTGTGGTTTACGTTTGTATTGTCTGTTTTGAACTTGTGTAATATCGCACTCGAAACTTCTCAAAATGCGATGTTTTGCTTCCTACAGCCATGCAAGATACTAAAATGCGTGCAAAAATAATAAAAAATAGTTCCTACAGTAGAATTTGTGACGTGAATGTTACGTCACATGTTCGACTTCAGGAACTTTATTTCTTTCATTTTGCACGTGTTTTAGTGTCTTGCATGGCTGTAGGAAGCAAAACATGGTATTTTTAGGAGTTTCGAGTGCTTTATGCCAGAAGGAGCACTTGTAAAGAATTACCATCTCTTCTAATAACGATCCAAACTGCACTACGGCATTTATATCAAAAAAAATATACGACGATAAAGAAAATTTTTTGTGGTCCCTCGCGAATTCACAAGAAATTACTACTTCATGATCTCCTCAGCTTACATGTTAAAGTTTCATTTCAAACACTATATAAGTGAATTTATCATTTCTCTTTTTCTGATATTAACTTATTTATTTTAGAACACAACAGGATAGCCTAATTACAATGTTCCATTAACTTTACTTAGGTTGAGATACTCATGCAGTTCATTTAATAAACTGCAAAACTTCTTTTGATCTATTCAATTAATTTTTCCTCGTTTCCTGTAATTTATAAAAGAAAGCTTTATAACTAGAGTTTGGAATAGAGCTTGTCATGTTTACAACAACGCATTCCATAAGAAAGGTTTATAAGAAAAGCGGCTTTATACACTTTGTA
Organism: Lepisma saccharinum; assembly: GCA_022664845.1. Taxonomy (NCBI): domain Eukaryota; kingdom Metazoa; phylum Arthropoda; class Insecta; order Zygentoma; family Lepismatidae; genus Lepisma; species Lepisma saccharinum. The sequence goes on along the minus strand of JAGDQP010006697.1, from coordinate 45,423 downwards.
AAGGCTGTTAATATCTCATTTGATTACAATTTCAATATATTTCACACAAAAAAGGACTGCGAAATCACTTTACTCCCTTGTACATAGCGTACAAAGGTGCTTCTGTGCCTCTTTGCGTATCTCTTTAACTACGACGTAAGTGAAGCATACATTTCGCAACGAACTACGAGTGGTGCCTATAAATTATGTGATAACTTTTAGGGAAGTCACAGCAAACCTAGTTTTGATTTCGCACAGTCGAACACATGTAAACTTTACAAATCTAATGTACGCTATCTCGGTTAACTTAACGTGACGAAACTGAACAGTTTTGTCAGGTTCCCGTAGCAATATTTCCCTCAAAATGCTGAAAAATTTCCCGGATTCTAAGATCCTTCAAAAAAAAATAATGGAAATATGCCAGAAAATCAACAAAATTTCCAGTTCTTTTCTTTCGCCTTTTTTAGGACCAGATTTTCCCGTTTTTCGGGAAATTTCCCTTCATCTGACAAAACTTAATCTTAAGCAAATCTGAATATATTATGAAGTTTAACTAGTGTTTTAAAAAAACAGGAAAAATTGAACGCCGAAAAAAAAGGAAAACTTTTTTTTTTTTAATTTTCCGTGCTACTTTGGAAAAGAACGTTTTATTTTTACTATAACCGGGTCCTTGATAACATTTTATAATCAATGAATTAGTTAAAACGTTAGCTGATGTTCAAAACATATATTTAGAAAAAAGTCCGCAATGAGACTGCATCTGACAAACCATTATGTAAGTTTTCTTGGTCTGAGTCAATGATGCCTAACGGACAAAAGTGAACAAAAGTTTTCTCTCATGTACAAAGGGTGCTAATGAGATATATTGTACTCCTAACGTAAATTGAGTATTTGTAAAAAGGTTTAGTTGAACTAAACCTAAACACTAAATGCATTAGGTGTGTTAAGCAGTGAATATTGGTAATGAAAAGGCAACAAAAAAACTATTTCGTCAATAAAACCAGTTTTTTTGGCCTCGTGGAAAAAAATATATATTTTTTATTAATTTCCGCTTTTTTTGGCCTAACCTCCAGTACAAGAGCTATGCTTAACCTAATTTGCAATTGAATTGGCCGGTAACACCAAATCCATATTTGATTTGATTTGATTTACGTTTTGACTACAAATAAACAGAATTACGATAACTAAAGAAACCCGCACATTCCTGAACTTACGTTAGGAAAAAATAAGGCATTACTATAGTTGTGACGCACTACTAAAGCCAAACCAAAATCACTTAAAACACACATTCCTTATTTTCCTTTTTCGTAAATTATCTTAAATTAATGAACATATGAACGTGGAGGTTAGGTAAAGTTAGGTGCGGTCATGTATCTTTACAAAATATATTTTGACACATATTCACACTTACCTTTAAAACACAGACGTGTTAACTCTCCCAATTTCCATTACAAAGTCGTGTACAATTGTTTCGGGGCCTTTTCCTTTCCTTACATAAATACTCTGCTAAATAACCTTCAAAATGCACTTTCCCTCGTAATTTCCATACGATTCAATAACAATAACGCAAGAAATGTCATAATCATCACAAAGACACGCCATTTCAACACTACCTTATCGCCTTCCGCCACAACATGCAGTGCGTCCTAAAACATCTTCAAAACACACTAAAACTATATCATTATTCACTTCAAATGTTACCAACATCAATATTTACCTCCCTAATACTCTCAAACATCACACAATTATCTCAATTCCTCCTGTAAATTTCTAAACATTGGTGCGTCACTACTATAGTTAACCCCTAATTCCCGTTACTAGCAGCAGTAAAGCAATATATTTCCTACCACCTGTGCCCTTGTACAGAGGGGAAATGTTCTTAATTCTTTCCACGCGGTGGAACAATTATCCTAACGCTTGGCAACACATTAACATCCTGTTACTCCGATAATTTAAATTGCAGTTTTGCACTATTATTTGCACAAGTTACCGCTTAATCAAATTTTCATCCTTGTACTCCACTGTGTCTCTCTCGTCAACTACGTAAATCCCTTAGATTGCCAGTGCTCGAAATGGGACGGTATACGCCCGTATAACAGTACTTCTTATTTTTCTTCGTATACCGGCACTTTTTGACAAGTTACTGCTTCCCAAATATACCGTAGTTACTAAGTTTTCATTTCCAGCTATTGCTAAAAACCATCAAAACGATGGATGGGATCGAAAGATTATCTTTATACGCTATGTACAAGGCAGTAAACTGATTTCCAAGGTATCCAGAAACATTATAATACTATAAGTAACCAAGAAGTTAACATTTTGTATATAAATGCCTGTATGCATACGTATATCTTACCTGGTGCGTTCAATTCTGTTGCTATTTGATCCCAAAGTCTTTCTATAAGATCTTTGTTATGATGATTTGTTAATGTATTATTATATATTTCTGGTCTCTTTGCAACAAGAGAAATCAGTTTCTTTGCGTCTATGTCCATTTTCTCAACCAAATCGAGCACAAAATCATCTTTGCAAACAAGCCGGAATGTTTTAATGATTTTGCTTATATCCACTATCCATTTCCATGATCACCTCCCATCAACCGCAAAGGAACATGGAGTTACGGTTACTCTCTGAGCAATTTGAAGCCGTTACCGGGAATGGGATGCTGATGTTCTATTAGTATCATCCTTGAATAATCCCAAGGGTGTTCTAAACAGAGGATTTCCTTCTAGCTATCTCATGCGCAGAGAAAGTTTGAAGTAAAAAAACAACTGAGCATCGACCAAGGCGATGTACCAGATTGGTTAGCAAACAACTACAAGCTTGTTGCCATCTTTGTCAGTCGAAAACAATGCTTTTGATCTGAGTAAGTGGGCTAACTGGTCAGGACTATACTGTGACGTTTGGCTTCATGTCCTTGGAAAAATCGCGTATTCTCTATTAGATCACCCTTGAGTAATCCTTACAAGTCGAAAAATAGCTGTTACTGAGTAACTGTTTCATTTGTGTTTTGTGCAACCATAGGAACCTGTTTCTGGTAAATATGTTTTCTTGCATATTGTAGGGAACACGGTGGCTTTGCGGCTAGAGCTCTCACCTCTGGCGTTTGCGTTCGTCGGTTTAAGTCTTGTTCCTGCCTTGTGGTAGACAAGCATAATGTGCGTGGGTTTTCTCGCGGTTCTCCCGTTTCCTTCCACTTCCTTCAGTCAATCAAAAATTCCATCATGATCCATCGTATCTTAGCCAAGGTAGCCTAAAAGACTTAAACATTCAATTCAAATGGATATTCAACTCAAATTCATATTCTAAAATTAGCTTCCCACATAGCAGAGTACGTCCCTGGGACGCCCCATTTAGATCCCTTCCCACATAGCAGAGTACGTCCCTGGGACGTTCCATTTAGATCCCATTACCGACAGAATGGTCCTGCTCCCATAGCGATGTCCTAAGGACGTCCGTGGGATAACTCTGTGGGCAATACAAACAGTTAATGGAAGTCCCCTGGATGTCCACCGGAAAGCCGTGCGGGATTACCTACCTGGAATTTCAATAAATTAAATCGACCTTACTATTATTATTATTTAATTAATTATAACTATACGAAGGATATGCCTTCGTATAGTTATACGAAGGATTAATTATAACTATACGTCCCATGGATGTAAACAGGACGTCCTACGGACGTCCCGATATCTTGCCAGGAGATCCGTCAGATATCCCTGGGACGTCATTTTGCTATGTGGGTTAATATAGAATATCACATATACCAGCGTTTATTAAAACTCAGAAGGACAGTTCAAGTACGATCGCAAAATATGTTTTCTAATGTTTCTGACTCTAAAGGGTACCATCGTCCATTTACAAAGCCAAAACACTCATGTTCGCTCTCCTCACTCTTTGACCAAAAACAACCTCGGCACATTTGCCACCTTAGCGGCCGCCAAACATCAATCGCACGCCAAATACAAAATTGATCCACCCACTGTGTACTACACCTACAAGGTCGAACAGTGCACGTACTCTCCTCCATTTTAGCTGATACTGTTGGTGAAAGTGCTTCATCCACAGGTTCAACTTAACACATGGTTGTGTATACACTGATGGACTATAAAACAAACCAAGCCATATATTCAACAACATATGGCTGCGCGCGCAGCTAGTTTCTATACTTGTAAAGTGACGTCGTCATATGTTTTTTTTTAAATAAACAACCAAATCATACGTTTACCCAACTTTTTTCGCTTCTCTTTATATACACCATATATTTGTTTCGATCGTATGATCCCATATTCATTTTATTTTCCAAATTATTATTCCCCCATGATAATGCACGTGCACACTGCTTATATAAAGTATATTTATACACTCAGACTTGCTTTTTTTAATGCACTGTTTTTTTAAAAAATCATTTATTTATGCTTCTGTTGGTTCGTCCTTTTTGTTTTTCAACATCGATAGTGTTTTCTCAACAATGTAATTTATACAGCGTACAATTAAACTTGCATTAACTACCAGTCGCCATTTTACACTTAGCATTTATCGGTTTACTGTTTTCAAATCACAGTAGTCTTATGTTATTTCAATCATCAAGCACAGCGTAACCAGTACCTATCAATAATCTGTACTCTCGCTTACGTTAAACCAAACCGGCCTTCAGTACATTGCCATATCTTTAAATAAAGTTGCGCGCGTGCAGCCTAAAGGGCCAAGGTTTGCGTGAGTTTTTTAAAATTCAAAATGTTACTGTTTGTGCTTGTGGGTTCCATTTATAAAACTACCTATAACCAACAGTGTCCGTTCCCATGGGGTATATCCATTGTTTAAGTCTGTTTCTTACACTACAAAGAATGGTGTCCGTAGTAGCTAGGGCCTTTGTTTTTACATTTATACAGTTAGTTAGCGTGCTTTTATATTGGTCTTCTCGTATTCCAAAAGCTTTTGCCATTAACAAATGTGGTTTACATTTACAAACCCAATTTAATAGTATGCACTCATGTTGTTTACTTTTCCTCACGACTAGCCTCGGACAAATGTGTCCCATTTTCACATTTTACCTAACTAGCCATATAACCATCGTTCTTGTAAAACAATATTTCGTTCACTTAACGTGGTCCACACATTCCTCGATTATTCCTGGTATGCTTTCTATATTCAATCCTATCACAATAACAAATCGTATTTATCCTAACAACAAACTAATCCTATTAGTAGTAACACCACTTATCAACTTTTACTTTTATTTCTCATATGATGTCCATTTGTTCACCATCCCATGTTCAATTTAAACAATCAAACAAACAAATTAACAAATATTAAAAATCAAATACAAACATAAATACAGCAACACACTTTCGTCACATGTGGTATATTCTATTCTATGTCCAGCCTTGTCCCATACATCCAAACGCCGTTTTTATTTATTTTTTACAGTAACCCAACATTCACATAAAGAAAAAGACTATAGCTACCTTCCAGTCAGCCAGCAAATCTTCCATTTCTAAACACAAACTACGTCGCTCTATTAACCGCGTTCTTATTTCATCCTATTGTTCAACACAAGGAACGCCATCAGTGTTCTCGCACTGTCCCACATTTTATCATTCCTATTTCGCTGTCCAAAGTTACCATGGCTCAAACGGTAGTGCATCTAAGTACAAATCCGACGGCCTGTGTTCAAATCCCGGCCAAGACACTGGACAATTTTCTCGCAGTGTTCCCATGCCTGGCGCTCTCAGGTCAGCCTCGTATCAAATTGAGTACCCCAGTGTCCTTGGTATTCCTGGGCGCCTTGGGAAGCTAAAGGCGATCGAGCGTGGGACTGATTACCCCACCTCACTTCGTACCGTAGGCCAAATAATGCGGGGCGCTACCTCCACATCCCCCATGCACCGTTCACGGCGCGTGCGTATCGCACAGCAAATAGCTTTACTTACGCCATGTAATACTCATAAAGAAAAAACACCCAAACTATTAAGTTACGTTCCAATGTGCTCAAATCTGATTCCCAGCATTTCCTTTGAATTGAATTTATTTTAAGGCCTTTTAGGCAACTATGGCTCAGGCCGTATGGATGATTATGGGATGAATTGGTGGAATGATGAAAGTGGGAGGAAACGGGAGCACCCCGAGAAAACCCACGCACACGGTGTTTGTCCACCACAAAGCCCACATGGCATGAACAGGGATCGATCCGACGACCCCTAGCACCAGAGGTGAGCGCTCTACCAACTGAGCCACCGTGGCCCCACATTTCCTTTGATTTTTCATACATAAGCACTCTGTCAGTACTTATAAAAAGCGTATTCCTTTTTTTCTGGCTATAAGCCATCGTAAACTACCAAGTAAAGCCTCAAACAACACATCCATTTATTAATTCATTCAAAGGCGATTCCTTACAGTAATATTTCTACAATTACTATAAGAGCAATATTTCGCCATTACAGGCATATTCTATGTGCTTTCACACAAGTCCATAACAGTACCATATCATCTAACAAAATACTAAAACACATTCAACCATCTCATCTACCACATTTCCCATCATTTTCTGTGCTTTTCCATACAACTCGCCCGCGCTCTATCAATACAAATGTTCAAAACCTTCATATTAAGCGGTCCTACGTTCGATTCTCGATACCTAAATAATACATTCCTCGTACTTATCATAATCCGATTTCAACCATGTTATTTCATCATTATGTGTATTTTTTTAAACCCAGCAAGTTAGCATACAACTTTCGCATAACAACAATGTATACGTCAATTTCATTTAATCATATGATCCTATGTTCAACTCCCGCTTATACCATTGTCCTTTCAAGCCTATATTAGTCTGTTCGTTCATACAGTACACAAGCATTTTACGACTTTTCTTTTCTGTGATTTAAATCTCATGTATCGTCTTACTGCATCAAATGTTAACAAAAGAATACGCTTTGTTCATCTCACAGCCTCAAAGCTTGTTCTCCCTCCCTTCTAGTCTGTCTCGTAATACAACTTCATTGCTATGCAGACTGTATCCAATTTTTTTTCTACATAATTACTTCGTCTATATGCAGTCCTCGTATCCGCCCAATGCTCCTTCAACATCATAAAAAAAGGTACCATTCTTGTATGTGTGTGTGCGCGTGATCTTAGATCATCAGTATGCGTAGATTGTGTTTTGCGTACTTGTCTGCGCCATGGGAGGTTAGTTATCTATCATTACGGTAATTAAAATAGAAGAAGAAGACAAAGTTACAATAGCTTAAACTACCTTTGAGGTCTACTTGGGTGACACGGGACATATTCAAGTAATCCGTCAGAATTTTGTGACACGTACCATGGCTGATCCGTGCTGCTGCTGTGATGTCGTCTACCGACTGGGAACTGTTAGCGCGCACCACCATTGCAATCTCTTCGATCTTGCGTTCAGTTCGGACTGTTGTTGGCCGACCAGTACTTCCATCACCCTCTAAACTGTTTCTCCACTCCGCAAAACGTGGGTGCCACTTAAACACAGCACTGCGGCCCAGGGCGTTGTCACCGTACACTTGCCTGATCATCTGTAACGTTTTTGATGCTGATTTGCCTAGTTTTTTGCAGAACTTGATGTTTGCCCGTTGCTCAAACTGCGACATTCTCCAAGTCCGCCGCGAGGTGTGGTTTTCCTTTTGTCCACCAGTTAAAATTTATTAACGAATTTTCCACTCACTCGCCTCATTTGCAAATTATCGGTTAAAATGCTTTGCACGGAACAGTACAAGATTTTCAGTTGTCGGTAAGCTCTCGAATAGTCAATAGCCTTTTTGGACGAACCATTCTTGCCTCTTTTTGCACATTTTCGTCAGTTTTTGAGGTCGAAGGACGTCCCGACCGTTGTTCGTCTTTAACGGACTCATTCCGATTCTAAATCGCTCATACCAATTGTAAACAGTCTTCACAGTCACCACATTAACGCCATACACTGAGTTTTAACATTTGATGAGCATCTTTGCAGAGGCGGCTCTAGGCCGGGTCCAGTTTTTTGCAGTGAAGATAAACTAATATCCTCGATTATCTCGAAATATTTAGTATAATTAATATTTATTTAGCAACAAGTTTAATGTTATCGATTCTTGAACATGAAATGAAGTGTACCATGATAAGCTTCTTCTATAACCATGGGGTGCGGGAAGGTGTGTCTTAGAAACTGCATTTTGTCGAGTTTTAAACGATTTTTTAATTTATTAGAACAAGTTTCAAGTAGCTATTTTCTTGTTTTTTGGTTATGTAAGACAGCATTTTTTTTAAACCTTTTAGAAGTCTTCACTATCAACAACGTTGTAACAAAGGGAAGACCACATCATCTAAAATTTATTTTATTGCTTATAGGCAATGCGGTGTTATTTCGAAATTATACCACCAGTAGCTTATACCGAAAACGACAGAACGCTAATCGTTGTCCGACTTATTTCTTACTATAAAAATAATTATAGTCCAACCTACAAATAAAAAGTAGAAATCCTTTTTTTTATAGCATCTTATTTAGGTCTAAATTGGTATTGAATTGTACAATGTATCCAGTTTGGGATTTATAGATTTTTAAGTGTGTGTGTGTGTTGAGGGAGGGACTCTTGATGCCGTTTTATGTAGTGTAAAATCCAATCAAGTAATTTTATCCAGTGTAAATTTGGCAATTAACTGTAAGTTTCCCTGTGTAAATTCCATAAATTCCATGCACTGATGAAAAATATTATAAAATGTTCACTTTTTTGCTTCGACTAATTATTGTTTTCTTACACTGAAAAAGGTTTTTAACGTACATATTTCCTTCCTAGATATACCTAAGGAGAATTAATATGCAATTAAAAGAAAAATGACTAATGTGTATCACACCCACCCACACAATCAAACATTTGTTTGAGAAGAGCTTGTATTGAAAAACGCATTGGAACGAATGGTGGGAAGGCAAAAGAGGAAGGCAAAAATATGCAACGTTGAGAGCTGGCCCCAGGGCCTAATATTCAACGAAATCACAGCTCCACACTGGTAAAATTTTTATATAGTATAGAAAAACTAGTTTAGTCAGCATTTGTTTTGACATATAATCAGTGTTCTGTCCAGTACATCATGTTTACCTGCGACCAAAAAAACATTATTATTATTATTATGTAGGAAAATTTTGGCATTCAGAGCAAACAAAATTAAAGGCACATTAGGATACATATTTAATTGTATTGTATTAAACCATAAAATACAGGAAAGAAACCGGTTTTGGCCCATGAAACTAACGAACGGATAATATTTCCTGGGTTATGATTAGTTGTTGAGAGTCTACGGTGCTTCGGCTAAATTTTTGGCGGTTATTGATGTATGTTATCTCTGGTAGTACATATTTCTATAACGGATTCAAAGGATCGTGTAATTTTTATCTACGAAACAACACATTTCATTATATCGGAGAAGTGTAATGTCTTATTGAAACAACAGATAAACGTGCAGTTAGTTGCATATTTTAAAACTATATGAATACAGCCGAAAACGTTTGAAAACTAAATATAGTTAAAAAGTTCCTTCACCTCAAAATTGGCAATGGTTTTCCCTGCCATCTAAGAGACACCTATACGTATTAACTCTGGCTTAATATCATATGCTGGCAGTTATATGGAATTGAGTAACCCATTGCATAATGAATGTATTGAATCAGTAAGACTTAATTTGACACACTAAACGCGTTTAAATGCATAAACCGAGAAAAGTAAGGTACTCACATTAATACCACTCCACACTTTAAGAATTATAGTTCCACACTCCTTTCCTACAGTTCCACAAAGTGTGGAGTACTCCACTCAATTTCAGGCCCTGGCTGGCCCCCCAGTTTTTTTCCTCTACAACCGCCACTGCTTCTTGGGCACTTTTCTGAAACTTAAAGCAAAACTTAATGTAAACACGACCTCACTCTTCCGGCTCTGGAAGCCATTGCTGTGAGCCGACTGACAAGTAACAGCTTGTTCAAACTTGACACTGACTATCTCAACGGATCAGGTTATTGAACTTATTACTTCAAATAGGTGCAGCGCAAGCAGTTGTTGCTGCAAGAAAGAACAAAAGGGCAGTTATTAAGCTCAATAAAAAAGTAAACGTTGTTTAAAAACGAGGACAGAAACGCGTCGCTGAACATGAGGCTTTTCCGATAAGGCCGTAACACATCCACCTCACCTCGCGTCTCCAACAGCAAAGTCTAAACGATCGGTTGCTGTGGTCAATTTTCAGATTGGCTGCCGTCGAAAAAGGAATAAAAATAATAAGTAACACCTGCAGGATGCGTGATTTTATATTACAGGAGACTTGTGAACGAAAGGAATATTTCCTAGCTTGTGATTGGTTCATTGTATTTTACGGTGTTCCGGCAAAGAATTTATGCGTGTCGTTACTGACTCACTGGTGTCGTCTTATTGAATTGAATATTCATAGAAGTTGTAACACTTTTGGAAGCAGAATGTGTAGATTTTGAGTTGGTAGTGAAAACGACGACTCATCATATGGAAACAGTTGTAATATTAGCGCTGTGTTTAATGTTCTATATTACACATGCCAAACTAAAGCACACTCGAACTGACAAATATAACATATTGAAAATGAGTGAAATAAGCTGGACGGTATAGGAAAGTAACACTCCTATAATATAATTCTTAATTCCAGATTAAAATGAATGGGTGTTTATAGTGGTAACACGCTTAATTTGATCTCACTTGATGTCAGGAAAACGTTACAGGACGCACTCAAAGAAGTATCAAACTATCTTTGACTTCTATACCATGTTCTATACGATATTCATTTTTAAGTCAATTCTTAAAACGCACTCAGTGGGGTACAAAATCATCTTTACACGCTAAGTACAATGAGAGAAACTAATAAAAAGTTAGTATAAAATTATAATGAAGTGATATATTTATATAATATACAAGGGGTGCATTCCGAGTAAAAGTTTCATATAGATTGTGTCTTCAGAAGCATTCCTATATTTATTACTACTTCTGTACTTGGTCAGCGCTTCCAATGATTGAATTTGTGTTACTTTTTTCTTTCTAGGAACTCAATTCCGTTCGAGTTCTGGTAAATAGATACCGTTACTGAAAATACACTTCTAGGTTACGTTAGGTTATTTGAAATTTACATGACACCATCCTATATCACATGACTTACTTTTACCTGATCATATCACTTGTTTATTTAGCTTATTTTCTAAAAACGCTTCTATGTATACGTAACTGCTACCAACTCAGTTTTAAAATTTTACATTTCTAATAACTTCGGATAAATTTTACTTTCGGTTCCCCAGTTTCCGCCAGCTATTGAGCCGTTTATGCGCTCTATACCACCGATTTCCTTTTCAAATAATTGGTACAGACACTTCTAGAAACACATAGCGACAGGCAGAATTTAAAAAGTCTTATGAAAAGGCATGTGTTATTGTGTTGAACACATACTCGAGCTGTCAACTATTATGTTAACATGGCGGCATTTGAAGGAATACCAATCGGATCGCTTCGTCTCATGAATGACACGTATTTTGCCATAAAAATCATGGACTCAATGTCGAGCGAGCAAAGACGGATTAGAAAAGTCAAATTCGATATATATTTTTCCATGTGCTCTTTCTAAACACCCAAGCTGACAAATACTCTATACTAAAATGCATCGAAAATACAAATAGAACGAAATCAGGACATTTATGAGATTTTACTCGCGTTTGTCTGATTTTTGTGTGAGATGCTACACCCCAAAAAATGTAAGACTTTGTTAAAGAATTAGGTCTAAATAAGAGCATAGAGCATTATTCTAGTTCTCTGCGTTACGGGCTCATGCGTTGTGCTGTTTCACAAGTGATTAGCTTTTGTTTCAGATTAGTTTATACAACTGCCCCTCCTGTTCATACACATACACTGTATCTGGATTAGTTTTCTTAACCTGCCTTTTTATTTTGAAAAGGTACATCAATTGTGAAACAGCATAACACATGCACCTGGAGTGTTCAGAACGCAGAGAACTAGAGTAAAATAGGATGCTATTTATTAGGCCCACTTCTCTTCTGGAACGTTAAAATGGTTTCTGTGTATAATCTTACGGCAAAGCTCCCTTTTCTGTATTCTCGATGCATTTTGTTATCTGTATGAATACAAGGTAGTTCTTTCTATTTGGTGCTTCAGTTATACATAGCGCTGAATGTACTCCCAATGTTATGATTTGCATACGTAGTTTCTTATGCATATAATGCAGAGTGTGATGTAAAATCAATGGATGATATGATTACAAGGACACATACCGCCTCTACTATTCTGCCTTTTGGCTCAAATTGTCCCCTGATTTTATGTCATATTCTGCCACGAGAAATAATGAAACTAGAGACATTTGCAATATATTTAAAGGTACACCTATCGAGCAGTAGCTATGAGTTTTGTACGTAAAAAATCGCATCATCTCTTGCAGATTACGCATTGTTTTTGGTATGTTACACCCATTTTTTGTACGTTTCATGGATCTATAAGGATGCAAAACAGCATTTGGATACGTTTCCAGTGGTCTGTTTAGAAGTAGCTAAGCTGCACTATTACTTAAAAGTACAAAGTATTATGGAGTGCATCTCCGTAATAAAAAATATATGATCAGGGAAACAAATTCCTTAGGTACTTCCGAGGGGTAAAAATGTGTCAAAGGGATATGAAGTTTTTTTTTAAATATATACTATGAATACGAAAAAAGTTATACTAGTTCTGCATTAAACTGAGTTTTGGGGTGTGCTAAAGCCCCGGAACTTCCCCCTAAATATGTCATTGCCTATTCGTCCCAATCGTTTATTTTTTTTCGGAGCCGGTACAATTTAACTGATTTATTCTCATAGACGTTCTTCTCGAGTTTTCTAAATGTTGTCGTTAGCCAATTTTGAATGTTTGTTTTATTCACATTTAGAAACACTGTTTATTCCTTGCTTCACACATGATCTTTATGGGTGTATCAAATGTCATATAAATAAGCGTACTGCCATTTGAGAAAATCGAAGTTTGCAACATTGTCAACCCAATCACATCACGTTTTGAATTCTGATTATCCACCCTGTTGATATGAATTTTCTTCCAACAATATCCATAATGCATCGTTTAAGAGTATCCAACAAAAAATACGGTATATTTAACGTTGTAAGTGATATATTATGGGTTCGTATCTGTAGGTATCTCCAAAACGCAGGACCTTCTAAAGGTTATATTAAATTCTGTTAGGCCTCAGCAACTAAAGCTGGGAGACGTTATATCACCATCATATCCATCCGTCTGTCTCTCGGCAACGTTCAACTCCGGAACAAATAGGTCTGCAAATGTAGTGGAGGTATCGTTTGTAAGGTCTCGGCGAGACGAGGTCTAAGCTACATAGGTCATGTCTGTCCGTCCGTCCACAACTTTCAACTCAGGAACTATACTAGAACTACGAAGTTCGTTAAGGTACCGGTATTTGAAAAGTTTCTGTGAAATCTTTCTAGCGACACATATATCTTAATTGGACTGCACATGTGTACAGTCCCCCGACTCTGTGATTCCGCCAGAGCCCCCTTGTTGGGGTTGTCAGGCCCCTAAAATTCAATAGAAACCGTGCAATACTTCAATTACACAATCCCAATTTTGACTTTACACCCCCAAACTAACATTCCTGGCGGAATACCTACTCCGACTGGGCTCCGTCTAAATTGTTTCATTTTCATCTAAGGAATTCGTTTGCCATGCATATGTAAATCGCGATGTTGACAGCATTTCGTTGTTGGAGACTTCTTAACAATCATCAAATAAACGGACTGGATTATTATTATTATTTTGTAAAGCATTAGGGTGAACAGGTTGTAGAGGGCATTTCTTTAGAGGAAACTTCTCGACTTTCGTCATATGACTTGTGTTGAGAGTATTTCTTTACAAAGACCTCTCATCAGTCACGAAGTAAATATAGTGGAAAGTTTTTATTAGACCACCCTCTATATGGAAACAACGTGTTGGTCCTTACAACAACCCTTAGAAAAGTCTTGTCAGTCATAAAATAAATGGACAGGAAAGTTTTTGCATGTGATGTGAAACAGAATGTTGAGAACTTTTCTTTAAAAGAGTCCTCGGAAACAATCAAATGTTAGTGTATAGTTATTGCAGTGCCACCCTCTATAACGCACTTTTGAATCTGAACTACTCAAAAACTAATTAAAGACAATATTTTCATCAAATCTTAGGAATCCCAGGCTGTATTATTATTATTATTATTTCTCCTACGAAAACTAGCGGATAGCTACTCCCCTGATTGCAGCATACTAAGAATAGTACACATGAGCATTTGAGTGTTATTATGGACAAGCCAATAATAACCGATGTCGTTCTACTCAATTTTGAGTGAGCGTATACAATTTCAAATCTTCGTTTATCGTAGCACCGTAAAATACAACTAACCAATCATAAGGTAAGAAATATTCCTCCGTTCACAAGTCTCCTGTAATATAAAAACACGCATGCAGGATAAGGTGTAGAAAGAAGTATAAGTCGACCAGAGTACGAATAGACGCGAGGGTGAGGTCGCTAGTGGTTGTTTATACGCTGCAGCAGATGTCTTGCCAAGGACATAAACAGTGTTACCAAAGGTGTAGTCGGGAAAGTATTCCATGAAACATACTCTTTTAAAACTATGAAACTTGCTTTTGTGTGAGATTACTATTGTCTCATTATTGAGTCTGACTGCTTCCTTCTAGCAATTGTGGGAGGGGCTGAAATATCATTTAGGGGTTTAACAGCATGTTTTGCATTGGGGCGAAAAGCAAAGGTACTTCTCCAAGGTTAAAGGTCGTTGCATCTGGAAGTCACAGAGCAGACTTGTCGACTTGTAACATTTGTCATTTATTGTTCTTTGTCCTAAGGAATACCATTCCAGATTTCAAGTTTCTAACTTTTAACAATTTTCGATTTCTCATATCCCACTCTTTAAGAGGCTTTCGCCCCCTCATCGGCGATGTCGAATCAAAAATTAAGATAGCTATTGGTAATGAATTGAAGCAAAAGTATTTTCATGTCAAATATCAAATTTCTAACTCCAGTGGTTTCCGAGATGCACTTCATCCACGTTTAACCCCTTCGGGGGAGCGGGCAACTTTTTAATGCTATAGTTAATCTCTCTAGGTTTTAAGGAACATTTTTTTGAATTTCATTTAAGGCCTTTAGGCATCTAAGACTCAGGCCGTAGGAGAAGAAAGGATTCGGGAAAGTGTCGGCCACGACCTACGTTGAAAGTGCCATCACGGAATTTGCTTGGTGTGACTGAGGAAAACCCTCGAAAATCCTCATTCAGTATGGTCGTCCGCTGGAGTCGAACCCGTGACCTCCCGAATGCTACGCCAACGCTCTACCACTGAGCTACGGTGGTTCGGTACTAAGGAATATATGTACCATTACTGTATTCTAATCCGTCAAGGGGCGTGGAATGGTATAGTGTTCAAACAATCTTCCAGTTATATCTTCAGCCCATTTATTTACTTTGTTGTACAATTATGCATCTACCCTTCCAAAATTATATTTTATCAACAAAAGTGTGGCTAAGAACATAACAACTAAGAACGAGAACATAGAGAAAGTACCCAAGTTTAAATACTTCATCTACCGATGCTGTAAGAATAATGAAATCACAACAACTTGGGTATGTATGCAATGTAGCTCGGATGGGGGAGGGGGTAAGAAGATTATATTCCATCTTGGTTGGAAAGCCGGAGGGAAAGAGACCTGTGGAAAGACCGATATAACGTTGGGAGGACAATATAAGAAAGTATCTTCGTGAAGTATTTGTAATGACAATGAGGGAAGGTAGTCGACAAGTTTCTTGCGAAGGTATCATCCCGGCATTCGCCTGGTGTGGCTGAGGACAAACCTAGACAAAAATGTCACGATGGCCGACCTCTAAAGTCGCAATCGCGTACCTCCGCATTGCCGCCCCGAAGTCCAGGACGCTACCGCCTGGACCAAGAAGCAGGGGTGTAATTACTATGTCGCAAAAGCCCGCAATGCGGGGAGCCCTTCACAATAGCCTCTCAGTGGACCGAATCGAACTTCGGCCATGGGTATTCTCTTGCGGGGTGGGGACTTAATATGTAGTTACACCTCTGCCATGAAGCCTAGGTAAAAAAAAAATCTTGCTCAAGGTAGAAACTAGAAAACTATTTAAAAGAGATACAAGAGGTGGGTTGCGAGAGTGGCAAGCATATAAGTTTTTATTAACAGAGCTTTTATTTAACTTGCCCAAGTCACCTGTAATCTTCTTCCCATATGTGGATTACAAGGACAATAAATATAGCTTCTCAATAATCAATATATTATAAGTATAATGTAATTTTTAATATCTTGGTTCTAAAATTAATACAAAACAACCAGCAAAAAAATTTCTTGGATGGCAACACTTCAAGCGAGAGGCGAAGAGTAGTAACACATCTGTGCGTCTTTATTGTTTTGGCATGGTTCATCGGTTGTTCCAAAACTTGCCACGTCTATTCATATTCTGGTCGCCTTATACATTAGCTTGGCAGTCAAGAAAACAAACAATTCCCGCTATAATATATAAACTGTTAAAAATATTGTTATTTCTCCAAACCAATAACAGTAATATAAATTATCAAATATAACTGTTATCAAATAACAGTTGATTCCCACAAACATCGAAGATAGAAAGACTACTGCTACTGTATCCATACCGAGGAATTGTCTCAGTGAATATTAATATCATTTAAAGTTTTGTTCTTTCATGTGATTAAGAGGTTAGTTATTACCTCCGCAAAAATTAAAAACAACGATTACGGATTAGTATATCATACACTGAACGAGAACACCAAGTCTTATAGTGTCGTGCCAAGAAAATTAATTGCAGGTACTCGAATTAATAGGGAGTGAAATTTGTATACGTCACGAAATACAACGTTTCATGTGGCATCAGGTTTTCCACAATTAGTGTCCAAATTTACAGTTAGTAAGGTTTAAAGCCTTTTTCTCTCTACAACCAGTACCTATGAACATGCTGAATGTCAGTTTATACTGCCATCTGTTGGCCTGCTTTGTCATAACACCAGAAATAATCCGAAGTTTCGCTTATTAATGTATCCTAGGACTCGGAATGAACCGGAGCAAACCGGAATGACGTTCTGGTTCGTGACTATCTTGAACTTTCCTCTTCCGTCTCGTCAATATGGTAATCATAGACAAAAGTATGGTAACGAAGATAAAGCGTTCCGTTTCGTGAACATTTCCATTCTCAGCCCTGCTTAATAATACTCTTAAACCAGGGGTGGATTTCGGTTTTATTTTTCGGCTTGGCCCACTGCTTGGTAGAGGAATATACTACGTGGATGGGGAATAAATTACATGCCTGGCGATTAGGGGGAGAGTGGGGACTGTGCCCACTTTTTCTGACAAATTCGACAAGTGAAAATACGTAATAGAAATTGTGCATTGAACAGCTTAAATAAAAGGTAAGAATTGCTTCCTCATTCTCGAGTAATTTGCCACCCACTGACCATACTACCAAAACAAGTTCATTTATTGCGAGTTTGTGTCAATAGTGTGCCTTGTTTTTTTATTATTATTATTATCAGATGTTACAATATTGGCTACGTTGTCTTCAATGCTATTCTGTATTAACTTTATTCTATTTACTTATCTGAATTTCATTTAAGGTCTTTAGACAACTTTGGTTCAGGCCAAATAGATATTGATGGGAGAAATGCTGGAATGAAGAAAGTTGCAGAAAACGGGTAAAAACCGAGAAAGCCCCTCACACGGTATCTGCCCATCACAAAGCCCATATAGCATTAGTAGGGATCAAATAGATACCCCTGCGCACCAGGGTCCACTAGTGAGCGCTCTATCACTGAGACACCTCTATTCATTTATATTAACATCTATTCAAAAAAAATGTATACCATGTTTCTGGTTAAATGTATCATTGTTCTACAAATTTAAACTTTTTTTCTGTTACATAAATGAAAACACCCACTTCTAACTAATTTGAAGGTGCTGAATACGAAATTGACATTAAAAAAGTTCGATTGGCTCTCATTTCGGCGTAACCGAAAAGGGTGGAGTTTTGATTTCAGAGACTAATCACTGGAAGTACTATTATTATTCGTTGTCAGGGGCCCCCGAGTTTGTTATACTGGTAACAGCAAACTTTTAACATTCATGCATGAAATCGTTAATTTTACTATGTTTTAAACATTTAATATACTTTCGAAACAAGATGCACAAATGAAATTACTTGTAAATAATAAAACTTTATAAAAACAATGTAAAAGTCTTCAAAAATAACTATTACTAAAAAAAATATTTCACCTAGAAAAGTTTAACTGTTTTGGCTGCCATCTAGCGGGCATCAAATATATTACTCGTTAATGCCAGATAATGAAGTTTTAAGTAGCTCATTATAGTCCAGGCGGTACACAAAAGTATACTGCATTTTTTGAACACATAATGCCGCTTTGAACAGAGGTACTTCGAACCTAAGAGAACAATTTAGGAAGGGGAGGCATTCAGAATTTTCCTTAGAATTCAAGATGGCGGCCATTTACCAAAATGGCGTCTTGAATCGAAAATTTTCTAAAAACGTTCACACTATATCAATGTTTGGTGTCATTTCAATATGTTTTTACTCGTAGAACATAAATCTCGCGTCGAGGCATTCAAAATTTCACTTAAAATCAAGATGGCGGCCATTTTCCAAAATGGCGTCTTGAATCGAAAAATTGCTAAAAACGGTCACGCTATATCATGTTTGGTTGCGCGTTTCAGTACGTTTTACTCGTAAAACACAAATCTCACCTCGAGGCACTCAAAATTTCTCTTAAAACCAAGATGGCGACCATTTTCCAAACTGATGTCCTGAGTCGAAATTTAAAAAAAAACGTCCACGCTATATCATGTTTAGTGTCGTTTCTTTTAGAAATGAAATGGAGCAAAGATTCCCATTATTGTAATATGCATGGTGAATGACGTCAATAATAGGCCTATCCTATTATTGTAATACCTTGGCTTTGAAAGTTTAAAGTTTAAACAGCTGATTGATTTATTTACTACAGTATAGAACTGTGCTTTATATATAGATGATTTCGTGAAGAATTATTACAAGAATACTACTTATTTTAATGGTATAATCAACCGGAATATATAAACATCTATTATAGAAGAGGATATTTTAAAATAAAAGATTTTAATGAACAAATATGAGTTTATGTACTGTGCAGTGTGGCTGATGATACAACAATGTAAACACAGAAATGACACTATTTATGTTTAATGCAGAGAGATCCATTCCGGACAACAATGAACAGTTTTGAATTCCCATATTCCTTTGCGAATGACGTAAGTGGTAGGAACTTGCCGGGAACCTAAGATCCATGTATGACTCAGCGAGCCCCAGATGGGGAAATCTTAGGGACGGTAGCACTCCTGGTGTCAGGGGAACTTAACACCAAACAAAATCGATATTCAGTATTTAGCTTCGACATTAAATGCACAAGCAGTCAATCAGTCGTTGCCTGGAGAGTAGCGTGACAGGTTTGGTTCTAAATTGTTAGTTGAATGCGATAAATATTTTGAATTTCACAGTTATATGAGAGCCAAACTTCAAACGTTACCATCTATCATGTCCTAGTGAAGTCGAAAATATTTTACGGCTCATTTTCAAACACGCTTGTGTTGCTTGCGATTTGGATGAATAGCCAACTGACACACGTGTTTTATTGCGTGTTCTACGTATTACGTAATAAAACACGTGCTTCAATTGGCTACTCACTCTGATCGCAAGCAAAGCACGCAACGCAAGCGTGCATGTAAATCAGCCCTTACTCCTTCTGTTTTACGACTATAATTAGAACAAAGTGCAACAGCACAACTCGTATTCCTCTTGCTCATGTTTTAAAGAAAAATGTAGGACATCCTTGCAGAAGTAAGCGAACATTTTACCCGTAGGTTTAAAGGTTCCCTCAACATCTGTTAACTGACGTCATCAACGCAATGGAATATGGAAAATGAATTTTGTTCACTTGTTGGGAATGGACCCCTCTGCGTGACTGCTAATTTCCCCTGTCGCAAGAGGCACTGCAATAGCATGACGTGCCCTGATTGGTTGCAGTTGTCGCTAGCTACCTGGCGATTTCCAATCTTAGTATAACACTGATTTCTCCAAAAGGAAACTCTTTGCTACACCTCCAGTTTTTGTCATACACCATTCAGCCAATCAGAGCGGAATAGTTTACCTGTATACATATACATTGTGTTTAATGGAATTTCGTAGTTTGGCAAGCTGATTTGACACACATTACTTGTTACTGTGTCTAAAGGAAATATGAGCGTTACGCATGAACTGAAATTTGCATGCTTATATACTATTTGCATGTATCTGTGTACAGTATAATGAAGTAGAAGCTAGTTTGTGTAATCTCGCTATTAATAAAGAAACTTTGATAAGCTAACCTAATGAAACCTAACTTTATTGTAAGTAGTTATTTCACGGTAAAACTAATCTAACCTAAATGATTCTAATGGAACTAAAGCTATTAATTAGAATCTGCATGTTAATATTGTCACACTTAGTGGTTGTATAGGTAACTAACCTAATTCGGCCAAACTCTTTAGTATATACGGTACAAATTGTGTGACAATATTTGGCGACGCAGGAGGACGAACTCATGTGGATATTTTAATAGGATGGTCGAAGATTCAGTTAAGGTGGTTAGTGTAAGTTCTAACATTTGTCTGTATTGGATAAAAGTGATACAGATCCCCATTATTGTAATATGCATGGTAGTTTCAATATGTATTTACTCGTAGAACACGAATCTCGTAAAATACAAATTAAAATATACCATTTTGAAAATATTTTGAAATGACACCAAACAGTCGATAACTTAAACGCTTTTGCAAATTGCGGGCCGAAAAACGCCATTTTACAAAATGGAAACCATCTTGAACTCTAAGGGAAATTTTGAATACATCTACTTCCTAAATTGTTCTCTTAGGTTCCAACTACAACTGTATGAAGCAGCATTATGTGTCCACAAAGAGCAGTATATTTTCGTGTACCACCAAATGGCTTACAATTGCAATATCGTGGGCAAAAATGTATTTGTATATATTTAAAGGCAGTTGTTTCAAAGTGGTAACTTACTCTTTATTTTTTTTTTTTATTTTTTTTTTTTTTAGGTTTTGACGTCTCAACTCTGATATGTCTCAATGATCTACCAAAAGGCTGAAGGTAGCATCAACTGAGCCGCTAGGAAGACCAGCGCCATAAAGCCAGATTGAATGGACAAAATGTTATTTGTGTCAGCAAGACAAAAATGAAAGCCTTGTGAATCCAGCCCGAAATAAGAACGCTGAACAACGTACTAAAGGGTATGAAACATTGGCTGGGAATATTGAAGACGTTCATCATTTGGGTGAGCTCCCATCCTTCATAAATTTCAAGAGTCTGGATGAGGGGGAATAATATGTACATTTATTAATCGCGAAGCAAAGTGGCACAAATCATGCTCACTAAAGTTTAATTCAAATCAACTTAAGGGCAATTCCACGGTAAGGTAAACCTCAACACTAAATTTCGAAAACTGTCTAAGTAAATTATTATGTTACGTAAATGGTAGAAAAAGCATTGAATCATGCGAATCTGGAAGTAGATCTTTTAAATTTTATTTTAAGTGAATTTTACAGGGTCTGTAACATTGTCCACGACTTGATTCTTTCATGGAAGTTAATTTGTATCTAACCTGGGAACACTGCATTTGGCAATGTTATTTTATTAGGATAGCACACACGTGTGTCAGAGAAACTTCAAGTCTTATAGTGCAACTACAGTTGCAACTTTCATGAAAAGTTAAGTTATTACGCTTTCCCTTCCAGTTTATGTCCAACCTGCCTTCGTGTCCCACCCGTGACAGAAAACATCAAAGAGTTTACCTTGGTCGCACATACATTTTCAGATTAATTTTGATTGCTAGTAAAAGTAAGCCATATTACGGTAGGTTTTCATCGTGAAAATTTTAATACAGAAAACAAAATCGTTCTGGGTATATTTAATTATTTCTAACTGTCCCACCCGTGACTGTCCAGCTACATGTATGCTGATGTAACCTTTGATCTGTAAATTATTACAAACGCTGCAAGCAGTATGAGATTATTTTCAAGAATGTAAATAATGCAAGGCTTTTTATGTTCTTACAGGTAAAATAAACAAAATTAATTCGTTTCTTACTGTTTTATATTTTTCTTTGTTGAATAAGAAAAACATCAGGTGAAAGAATGAGGATGTTCTTCGAAGTTAAGAGAAGATAGCGTAAAATATGAGGCTTATCTACGAAAGGAACGAAAAAGAGATAAGAAAAACACTGGAATACACTATTTTTTATTCTTATGGAAGACACTGTCAATCCTATTCGAACTATACAATTAAAAAATGGACCGTAGAAGTAAATGGTCGTGCTACGTTAGTTGAAATGCTGGGAGTCCGTTGGTGATGCAATAAAAAAAACTTGTATTATTATTATTATTCAAGCGCCATGTGCATATAAAAAGTATTCAAACATAGGCATTTAATGACACGAAAACAACTTTATCGAGTGATGAAACTGTCCTTCAGATTCATTATGCAGAAAATTACTCCATGGTCACTCAAGATGAAATTCAATGCGCTCATTGGGGACAGTCCCAAATATCTGTATTCACAGCTTGTGCTCGGTTGTCTAACCAAGTTGTACGATCATTTGCCGTTATTAGCGATTAAACTATCCATGACAAGTTTATTGTCTTCGCCTGCCTGAAAATAGTTATAGATGCACTATGGCAAGAATTTTCAGATTTACGGTCTGATGGGTGTGCAGCCCAGTTTATAAACCGATTTATTCTAGTTAAGATTTGTTATATGCCTGGAGATTTTTGAGCTATCGGAGAATGGTACTTTTTGCCACTTCTCACGGCAAAGGAGCCATTGACGGCTTTGAAGGTCTTGTAAAGCGGGCTGTATGGATTAAAGTGAAACAACGCAAGATGTTGGTTTAGAACGCTGAAGGCTTTGTTATGGCCGCTAAATTATCATTAAAAAACGTAGAAGTCTTTCGTCCTTGGAAATAGAAGAAAGTAAAGAAATATTGGGAAAACAATGGCAACAATTAATAAAAGTTAGACCAATTGAATCCAATCATGTCTTCAAAACTGCTTCTTCATGGGGCCAAGTGCTCAGTCACCTATTATTAATTACAAAGCCTTCAAACTGGATATCCAGGACATATACTCGACATCCAGCGAAGATAGCGAAGATTCTGAAGCTGGTACGCGTATTTTTTGCAAGAAGGATGGCAGAAACATCAGTGCTACTGACATACACGGAGGGTCATTTCTACTAATGGAGGTCATCAAAAATGCAGGAAGAAAAGTCTCCTACGAGTATTTGGCTATTGCTCAAGGCGAAGAAGATATGAACAATGATATTTGTATAATGTGTTTAAAAATTGTTGATACAAATTATAAACTATTCAAAACAGAGAAAAGTGACTGGTTACATAAGACTGGATCAAATTGTTTGTAACCTACCCACACCTTTCCTTCGAGATATCAAAAAGGAAGTGTTAAGAGGGAGAGGGACTTGGCTACTGCAGCGCCTACAAAATAAGGGTTCAGTGTAACATGGGTTTCAAACATTTCTACGAATATCATGGTTTTATGTACTTACTTCGAAAAACATGACTCAATAGCCCCTTAAACACAATACATGACATAATAAAAGTAATTAATTGAAGGCTGCACGATGTATGTTTTCTTAGAAATAAAGGATATTTTAATAGCCCTTGTAACAACTTCCTTATGGAACTTTGCATTATAATAATCCTTATTTCTAAACAGAAAATAGCACGCATGGTTTTCACTTAAGTACCTTCATAATTCCACGAAATATGTTGAACTGGCTGTTGAATCATTTTTTCGAAAGAACCGCATGCAACTACGATATTCCTAGAAATGTGTGAAAAACCCATGTTAAATTGGATGTATATTTTGCAGGCCGCTGTAGCCAACCCCCTCTCCCACTTAATATACGAATTTCTATCCTCTGTAGATGTTCGTGAAATTCCATAGATGCCTGATGAAAATTCATTTTACTATTTCAGACTACTGACGGATTTTTGTTTGATATTATTTGCGTTTGTGGAATTGAGTTCAGAGTTAATTGCATTTGTGGAACTGTAATAACATGTATAAACACTCTGTACTTCTAGGAGGCAGTATATGAGATAATAAAGAAAATAAGAGGGAATGGTTGCTTATTTTCCTTGTTTATCATAGAACTTTTCGTGTGAAATTCGAACTTAGTCCCACCCGTGACAAAAGGATGTCCCACCCGTGACACTGAAAATGCCCGTTTAAATTGATTAGGAAATAACTTTTCGATAACTACCTATATTACATAAGACTTGCAATTCCTACTGAACTTCAAAACAAAACCACCATTTCGTTATCAATTCTAAATGCGCAGAGTTTTAGTCACTATTCATGTTGTAGCATGATTATGTTCCTTTTTTTGTCCCACCCGTGACGTCTTTTTATTTTTCAATACTTCAACTCTTAGTTTCGTTAATAAAATTCTGCCACTTTATATCAACACCTGTAAGTTAATTCTAAGCGTGCAATGAAAACCACCTCAAAATAATTTACAGTGAATTATCTATTCAATGTTAAAGCAACGAAAATGTAGTTGAACTGTCCCACCCGTGACGATGGAATTGTCCTTAAAAAAAACCGCAAGAGAGTCTTGAAAAGTTCTACTCAATATATTCCGTCTCCTCAAGCATCTACCTCTGTTACTGGAGATGAAGGGCGTTACGTAACTAGATCATGTGTTCCGCCAATTAATACATTTGCAAACATTATGTTACTTGTGTAGGCGTGGAAAACTATGGATTAAACCGTTGCATCAGGTGATGACATTCGAAGTCGAATCTGAACTTCAAAGTGCAGCAACACCAGAAACACTTGCAGCACTTGGTCCCAGAGACTTTATCTCCTGCAAAGTAAAATATCACAAGCAGTGTATTAATAAGTACATGAATACATTGCGGCCGAAAGCTGACGTGGATCAAAACAAGTTAATTTGCGAGAGGGTTGCATTTGCAGAATTAGTGTCATACATACAAGGAAAACTTGAGACAGAGGGAATAAATTTCGTTTTCAAGATCTCTGCCCTAAGTAAAATTTACGATGATAGACTCAACATTCTGTTAGGTGTAAAAAGATCATGATTATGTTAAATATCATACATCTCACTTGCAGGAAGAATTGAAGCCCCCACTTTCTTCAGCTTATTTCAACCAAATTTGGAACTGGACACCAACTTGTTCGAGATAAAATGAACTTTCTTAGCTACGCACAGGAAGAAAATTATTATGGAGATGCTGTCTGTCGCCTGCATGATGTTCTTGAGATGTTTGAGAAAAGAAATTTCAGCACAATGTGTTTCATTTTTTTTTTTAATTTTCCAAAAAATTGTCAAAACAACGTCTGTACCACCTGCACTGATAGCCATTGTTAATATGATACTTTATGGTACGTCTGTACAAAAAGAATGCAGTGCCACCGAACCTGCTTTGACTATCAGTCAATTGGTGATGTTTAATTATCATGAAAGAGTACCTAAAGGTATTATTGTGCGCAACAAGAAACATCATGAACCTCCTTTGCCACTCTATATCCGCTTTCGCTTTATGGAAGGTCAAGAAGCAAGTCAACTATTAATAAATTACATAGCCTTGGAATATCTGTGTCATCAAATCGGATATATGGAAGTAACGTCAAGTTTGTGCCAATTAGTTGTGAATCGTGCCGCCGAGGAATGCGTTGTATGTCCTTCAAACTTGCAACATAACGTTTTCACTGTTGCAGCATACGGTAATATAGATCATAACCCAGCCAAATTCGACAAATCCGGGACATATAAGGTCAACAAAAACTTTGTTCATTGATGTGAACAACCGTTCACGCAGAGTACCTGAACTCCCTGACAACTTTTCCGTTTTTAAACCAGTTAGCCTTCCATGAAAACAACCTGGAATTCCGCAATGCAACATTCTCAGTGAAAACATGATGCCTTCCTTCAGATTGAACAATAATTTTCATAATGAAGAAGACTGGTTAGATTAGAATTCATTAGAAAAACACCATAATAATGACACTTATTAAGGTTGCAACCTTTCGTGGGCAGCATTTCACGCAAACAATTGTACTGGAGATGTTTATCCAGGAGTTAATTCTTTATTGCCACTTTTCCATGAAGTCTTCATCAGTTTCCATGATATGCCATGCACTTAAGTGTGTGTACCAGAGATTTTATTGCTATTTCCAAACCGCTTCCTGCACTTGAGACTGACATAAAGCAGCTTTTAGAACGCTCTGTGGTCATTCTATATTGTGGTGTAGCAGCTGAATTTGAGTCTGTTAACGCATCACGCAAATATCTTTTTCTTACCAAAGCGAAACCATTAACAATTCTTCCTCCTACATCTGATGCGCTTGCATTGCACACTCTTCGAGCCACGTTACAAGCTGGGCATATATGGGGTGAGGCAGACAGCATCATCACTCATATACCATCTCCAGATCATTGGGGCTGGATAAAGCAAGGTATAGGGTGGACTCCACAATGGTCCACGCAGCCTGCAGAGAACTTCTGAAATGTGGATGTAAGGAGGGATGTGTATCAAATAAGAGCTCCAGCAAAACTACCGGTATTCCATACACACTGATGTGCACAAACTGCAGAGGAAAATGTCAAAATCTGTAACATAATGAACAATATTTGTTGATTTTATTTCATTTTATGATTGTAAAAGATTTTGCATTATCATTGTGTATAGTTATTTAATATAATTATAATATTTTGCTTTATTTTGATGTCTGATGTTTATTTTGACATTATATTCGTCTTCTGCAAAGATAAACCGTGGGAATGACACCAAACACGATAAAAATGTCGACATTTTTGCAAATGTTAGGCTGCAAGACGCCATTTTGAAATATATCCGCCATCTTGAATTCAAAGAGAAATTTTGAATGCCTCCCTTTCCTAAATTATTCTCTTAGGTGCCAACTAAAACTGTGCAAAGCGTCGTCGTGTGTTCAAAAAGTGCAGTATATTAGACAAATTTGTCGTGTACCGCCTAGACTATTATAAGCTTAACTTCAATTAAACTATTTTCCCGATAAAAACCTAAACACGTTCAAATTAGTAATCAGAGAAATATATTTAGACATGTACACACTTTGCAAAATAGAGGTTAATAAGGATGAATAAACAGCCCAGATATCAGGAACTTGTTCACTTATTGAAATTATAGAACAGCTGTAGCACCATGGTTTGTTATTTATCATAAATATACAGTACCTGAGAAGCCCCTCCCTTCCCGTATCAATTTACAGCCTTATACGTATCAAAGTAACTATCTGTTTCACGAAATAAGAGCAGCACGAAGAAAATATCCGGGCTTCAGAAGTGGGTTCAAACACTTTGATTTATGACGCCATTTTAATCTTGTAAGGCTAAAAGGACCCTTTATAATAGTTCTTGCATTTTGTTTTCAGCCTCTATGGCATCCTAGTGTCTGAACAAAGCTCATACAAAGAAACTGACTTCAGATTTGAGTATAGATACCATGCGGGAATGCATATGAAGCTAGATCTGAGGCTAGCTTCACTTCATCTACCTTTGCATAGGGGCTAGCGTACCATATGGACTGACAAGTAAAGTACCCGAAGTGAGTACTCGAGTTGCTCATCAAGTGATACCTTAAATTGAAGCTAGTGACGAGTATAGTACACCTGTGAAATCCTAGCTGCAGAGCTCCAGAAATAAAAAGGTTATGGCGGGTCAAAGTTCAAAGAGAAAGAAAATTGTATTGAAACAAGTCACAACGAAAGGCAGAAGGACATGGTTTTGAATTGAAATGCGATTCATGTGAAGGAAAGAGGCACGTACAAAGTACTACACATTGATACAATCAATATGTAAGTCGTCAATGAAGGCGTGTGATAAGCAGATACTTTGCTCACAATGAGTACACTTGAAAAAAGAGATGTTCTCACATGAGGTCTTGTAACACTTGTCACGTATATTAGAATCAAAACAATAATCCAATGGAGAAATCCAGGGCTCGGGCTCCTCATCCAACTAGCCGCTTTTGTAAAACGCAAACCTGATCATGTTGCGAAATCGTGAGGCGCTGAATTGGAAGAGAGTGAAGGACTGCATTCGTAAAATGTTATCCCGATGCCAGAGATTAATTTCCGAGGAAGCGATAACTGTGTCAGTAATGAACCTGATAAATTATTTATATGGACGGAAGAAGTAAACATCAAGTGGTTGGATGAAACCAGTGCAACCACCAGGAATTAAACGTTTGAACAGTGTTATATGATTAGGGCATAATTCATTTGATACGTTATCATCCTTATTTACACTCCATGAATCCAGCAAAAGCAAGACTTTATCACGATCGGCAGGCAGCCTATTCCAGAATACAGAATAAAACTCTTTTAAATCACTTTTGTGAACATCACAAGCATAGCTAAATTCGCTTCCTATTTGAACTTTGACCCGCCATAACCTTGTTATTACTGGAGCTCTGCAGCTAGGATTTCACAGGTGTACTATACTCGTCACTAGCTTCAATTTAAGGTATCACTTGATGAGCAACTCGAGCCCTCACTTCGGGTACTTTACTTTGAGTCAGTGATTCCGCCAGACCCCACCTGTGGAGGTGTTCACCCCCAATGTCTCGACAACCCCACACTAACTTTAAAATTTTTGCTGTGAAAAATCGATAGAAACAGTAAAAAAAACTTCACTTACACCCTCCCAATTTTTACTTTACACCCCAAACTGAAAATCCTGGCGGAAACCCTCAACTGAGTGCATGCTGTGTTTCTTTCAGGCATGCTTTTGGGTGGATTTGGCCCCCGAAGATTTTCAACCGTACTCCCGAATAAATTAGTCTTAACACTTGTATTATTCATATGTATACTGAAATACATACATAATAGCACATTCAATAAATATTGTTCATGTTCTTCTGAGGTTAAATAAAGAGGTACGACATATTGTTAAATAATAACATCGTTATTTTATATTTAACCACATTGAAGTCAATATGTATTATTTTTAATTATCGTTAGATCTCCATGAACCCCCCGAATAAAATCTTCAGGAAGAAACACTGAGTGCAAAAGTACTTTAAGAAAAGATTTAATCTTGCTTTACCAGATTAAAATCGTTCTGACAAATCATGTTATTTAAACACAAATTTGAAGTAGAATCGAAGGATGTAGAATTTAAAAAAATGATTAGCGCAAAATTGGTGGAAGAACGATTTAATTTTTAATTTCTCATTACCGTTTTGAAGAACTTTTCTATTCAGGTGCTCCAAATATTGCTTTGATATACCTCAATAGCTCGTTCTTGTAACAAATATGTTAGTGAAGATGGTAATGTTTAAAAGAACGAAAAATTGAACGCTGAACTGGGGATTTTTTTTTTTTTTTTAATTTCATGCTACTTTGAAAAGAAAAGCTGTTTTGTTTTTACTATTCGGGGCAGCTAACAGGATTTGATTAATAACGAATAGTTAAGATGTTCGTTTTTGGATAGAAATATACATTTAGAATAATAAAAAATCTGTATTATGACTCCCTGTAACAAAATAGTTGCACCACTAAATCGATTCCAGCTTACAACCAATGTCATATAATGCATTAATGTCATGCATTACTATGGAGGAATGTAATGCACCGGAAATTTAATATGTTTCCCATCTAAATAATACCCCTAATGGTGTACTATTCAAATATCTATTTTACGAGAAAGCAAATTGAAGACCAGAATTTCAAAACATTCCACGTGCACTTTTGTCGTATTCCCATTTTTCTGTTTGTCGGCAACTATGTTCCACTTGCATAATATTATACCCTAACTCCAACTAAGAAAACCTTTTTTACTACTAAATAATTTCAGCTGAATAGGATAACATAGAAAGTCCCTGAACTGGTTTTTGTTCCTGCAGAGAAAAAAATACTCCGGTGGACTTGGGATGTTTTGCAATTCAGGTCTTCAATTATAGACGTGCTTTTATGTTTTATGTTGGTAAATAAATAATTCACAACCATATTTAATCCACTACTAGATGAGGTCTCTCCTGGAGGCAGGAGTTGGCCTACTGCTCCCACTCTGACCAGACGTGTTGGGAGAGGAGAATCGAAACATCAGCTCGCCAATTCCATCACGGTGCTATACCGTTCCAGGCCCACTCGTTTTGGAAAAAATCCCGTGGCAGAGCCGGGAATCAAACCCGGAACCCCACGACCAGTTCCTCATAAATGTGACAATCCTGTTCGAACTGTGAACAGCTTGAAGTAAGGACCTTGTATTAATAGTTACAGTACTAATAACTTATTTCGTAAGTTGCATGATTACATTCCAAGAAAACAATCACATTTAAATACAATGATTCTTTAAAAATATTTTTACGGTAAAGCTATTGTAGGAAACGTAAGAATGTAACCTCAAATGTATTTCAAAGAACTGGAATAAATATACACTTGTGTATGTTATACATGTACAGATGCTTATCAGAATAATGGAAACACCTGAACGAAAGTGCAACTTACCAGATTAATATGGTGTCGGGCCACCTTTCGCCTTCAGAACAGCCTTGATGCGACGTGGGATGGAGGCATAGAGGTCGTGAATGGTAGCAAGTGGAATATTACACCATTCCTCGTGCAGGGCATCGGCCAGTTCTGTGAGAGAGGATGGAGGTGGAAATCGTCGCCGGAGTCGTGTTTCCAAGATGGACCACAGATGTTCAATTATGTTGAGATCGGGGGATTGGGCGGGCCAGGGGAGGTGTTGAACTTCATCCCGATGTTCCTCAAACCACGCTGTAACAACTCCAGCTGTGTGAATGGGTGCATTATCATCCTGGAATATGGCGTCATCGTCCGGGAACAACATCCGGACCATAGGATGCAAGTGGTCTCCTAAAATTGCGACATAATCGTTGGCAGTGATGCGTCCGCGAAGTGTGACCACAGGACCCAATGAAAACCATGATATTGCGGCCCACAGCATCACCGTGCCGCCGCCATGTTTCACAGTTGGGCGGAGACACTGCAGATCATATGCTTCTTTGGGCGTTCTCCACACATAAACACGGCCCATGGTTTGGAATAGGGTGAATGGTGACTCATCCGACCATACCACACGTTTCCAGTCGTCAACGGTCCAAGTTGCATGGCCGCGGCACCATTTGCGGCGTGCTAAAGCGTTCTGGTCCCTGATGAGAGGTTTGGCCCGTGCAACACGACCCCGTAAGTTCATGTCATGTAATTCGAGGCGGACTGTGATTGGGGGAGGTGCTGATTGAGTTCCTCCGTCACTTGCGCCGCAGTGGCACGACGGTTCCGCGTGACAATGCGCTTTAATACCCGGCGTGCCCTGTCACTGATGCTTTTCTTCCGCCCACTGTTCCGCTTCCCCGATGTGGTTTTCCCGTGTGTTGTGTAGGCCGTCATCACCTTCGACACTGTCCCTGGCGACACACCTAACACACTAGCCACTGCCGTCACACTCACTCCACATAACCGCGCACCAACAATTTGCCCTCTTTGAAACTCTGAGAGGTCTCCCATTTTACACTACCTCCGTCTGCTGCAGCCACTGCACACTCCTGTTCCACGACGCCTGACGTAGTATGGAGACCGACCTAACACACCACAATCAGCAGTCCGGTGCTGCGGTCGCCACGACACCACTGCCAACCCATACATCTGACGTGTTGCCAACTACAGGTGTTTCCATTATTCTGATAAGCATCTGTATGTGTCATGGTTATAATTTTATATACGGTATATTTTATGGCCTTTAGGCCTCTTAGGTTCAGGCTGAGATAGGGTGGGGGAGAGGATGTTGAAGGTAGACAGCCAGGGCCTATTTTGCAGATGTCATCCCAGTATTTGCCTGGTATGACTGAAGCAAAGCCTTGAAAAAATGTAAAACCTGTTGAATGCTAAGCCAACGCTCTACCACTGAGCCACGCCGCTCGGTGTTAATCATAATTAAAGTTAAATTATTGTTTGCTACTGTGGGTATAATCCTTGATATTCTAAATTATAATGTATTACTAA
>JAGDQP010006697.1:0-12816 GCA_022664845.1 Lepisma saccharinum | reverse complement strand
ACTTATTAGAAAGTATATACTATTGTAACAATAAAAATACAACTAAAATAAGGATCTCTGATGAAAGTGAATTGGTGCAGGTATTGCAAGATCTCCTAGTATGAACAAAGAAACTTATTTTATGATGAACTTGCATACCACTTTGCCATTACACATTCAACGCTATTTTATTTTTGTTTTATACTCTAATATAGTTAGTTGTTTGCCGGGGGCCCCTGACGATGAGTAATAATAGTGTTTCCGGTGATTAGTCTCTGAAAACGAAACTCCTATGTGAAAAGTACATTCTCGCTATTACGTCAGCGTTGGTAGTAAAATACACAGTCCGACAAGTAAGTAATGAGACTGATTTTATTCTGACAAAACAGAGAATGCAAAATAGAAACCAATATGTGAGTTCGAGAGAGTAATCCTTCATATACGACCTGGCAACACTGCATGGTCCCGCGTGAAGCACAACGGGAAATATGACGTCAGTACCAGCAGTAAGTGAAAGGCTTTTGTCACGCCAGCGTCATGGAGCAGAGGGCGAATATCAAGTTCTGTTCAAACTCGGGAAAAATGGCACAGTTGAGTTGATGCGGAGAGTGTATGGTGATACTTGTTTGTCTCGTGCACAGATATTTAGATAGTATGCACGTTTTAAAAGTGGTGTGGAATCGATTGACGATGAACCTCGGCCGGGTCGCCCAATTTCTGTTCGTAACGAGGAACTGATTGAAAAGGTCCGTGAACGTGTGCAAGAAGATCGTTGTGTGACTGTGAGAATGATGGAAGGTGACTTTGGTGTTAACAGGGAGACAATTCATAAGATCTTAGTGGAAGATTTAGGCAAGAAGAAGGTCGCAGCGTGGTTTGTGCCACACTCATTATCTGATGAACAGAAACAAGCGCGTGTTGATTACGCCCGTGACATCATTGCAACTGCCCGTAGGAAGAAAAATTGCCTTCTGTCCATTGTTGCAGAAGACAAATGTTGGTGTTTTCGTTATGATCCAGCTACTAAACGTCAGAGTGCCGAATGGAAGTCTGCAGATTTTCCAAAAGGAAAGAAACTTCGTCTCCAAAAGTCAAAAGTGAAGACAATGCTTATTTGTTTCTACAACAGTAAGGGTATCATTCATCATGAATTTGTACCAGAAGGTCACACAGTTAATGCTCAGTTTTATTTAAGTGTTTTGGAGCGTTTGTTGAAGAGAATACGTCGTGTTCGGCCTGAATACTCAACCCTAGGTAGCTGGTTCCTTCTCCATGACAACGCTCCAGCTCACCGAGCAATACTTGTTGCGGAATATTTGGCCACAAAACAAGTGTGTGTGCTGAATCATCCCCCCTACTCACCAGATATGTCCCCCTGTGACTATTTCCTGTTCCCTAAGCTGAAGTTGCCATTGAAAGGACGACTTTTCGACAGGGTTGAAGACATCCAAGCAGCTGTGACAGCGGCATTACGGGCCATACCACAAACTGAGTTGCAGAAGTCATTCCACTCCTTGTGTGATCGTGCCACTCGTTGTATTGATGCAAGAGGGATGTACTTCGAATAATAAACAGGTATTATTCAATTACTTTTGTTTCTTTCGTCAGAATAAAATCAGTCTCATTACTTAATTGTGGGACTGTGTATATCCGCAACACAGGTCCATAACCAGAGGGGTCAAGGGGGGCTTAGCATCCTAAATTATTGATGGCCCTACCTAAAATTGCTGTTATTTGGCGAAAAATCTTAATAATCTGGTTTGGTCCGGCTACCAAAGTATTCAAATTTAGTGTCCTTGCAATTTTCATAAATAAGGCTTTGTGCTTCTCCTTTCCCCCCAAAAAAATGTCTGGCTACGTCCCTTACTGAACAATATAGTATGCATTAAGTGCCTCAGAAAAGATTTCATATATGCTCGCTGTGCATCATCCTGGCAACATTGTTGGTTGTTTGCTAACGTGGCATTCTTAGCAATACACTCTCTTGGGACATGCCACGTATTCAGGGAAGTATTTCGCTTCATTCTGCGCGCAGTTGTTTTCTTTCTTTGTGTACTAGTTTCTAGAATCGTGTACGTGTGTACCAAGTTAGGTGTGTGTGTGTGTGTACCAAGTTTTTTGTGTTGTGTAGGGAGGTGATTTGATTTGTAAAGGTGCTAATCAAACAGGCCAGACAATTTTTTGTTACATATGTGTAGAAGTTACGTTTAAGTCGAGAAAACGTACCTTAAAGCCTGAAACAAAGAAAACCTTCTTCCTGTAGTTCGGATGCAAATTGGGGGACCAGGACCTGGGACCCCCACGTTTTTTGTACTACATGCATGGGCGCATAGGAAACGTCACCGTATGAAGTTTGGAGTGCCCATGGTGTGGCGAGAACCTACTTATCATACCACTGACTACTATTTCTGCTTGGTCCCATCTATTCACAAGGGTTTTACCAAAATGAAAAAGGAGACTTTGGTGTACCCGGATCTAAGTTCAGCCAGACGTCCTATTCCACACGGTCCCAATGTATCAGTACCAGATCCACCAGAAAATTTCATCATGTATGTAGATGATGAAGATCATATACAGGATCCAGAACAGCCCTCAACATCTCAAGATCCAGACTTTTCCACGACTTCCGCTGCCAAAGAGTCGCATAAGGTAACAAAGGCCGAATTAAATGACCTAAACAGGAACTTCCCAGAAACAAAACCGAATTGTTGGCCTCACGGCTGCAACAATGGGATCACCTGGCGGATAATGTGAAGGTAACAACTTTTCGCTACAGACATAAAGAATTTGTTTCATTTTTCAAAGCACAAGGGCATCTGACTGTGTGCCATGACATTGAAGGACTCTTTGTAGCAATGACTATACCATATAAGACCGAGGAATGGAGACTTTTCATTGATTCTTCCAAATTTTCTCTTAAAGCAATTTTACTGCACAATGGTAATGTTCTTCCCTCAATTCCTTGTACAATGTACATGCAGTTGATGTTAAAGAAACTTATGAAAACATGAAAGAAATTCTTAGGTGCCTTGAATACGATAGATTTGGGTGTTAAATTTCATGTGATTTCAAGGTTATTGCTATTCTGTTGGGTTTACAAAAGAGTTACACAAAGTTTTGTTGCTTTTATGTGAGTGGGACAGTCGTGTTTACATTTTAAGAAGAAAGACTGAGCTCTACGTTCATCATTCAAACCTGGTATAAAAAGTGTTTCTTCACAACCTCTTGTAGATCCTAGGAAGATATTGCTTCTGCCACTCCACATTAAACTGGGACTGATAAAGAACTTTGTGAATATATTGAACAAAGATAGACCGGTGTTCCCACGCCTCAGTTTGGAAAAAATAAGGGAGGGGATATTCATTGGGCCACAGGTACGTCTTCTGCTGCGTGATTCTCAATTTGAACAGACATTTAGTGATGGGGAGCAGGTAGCATGGAATGCATTTCGACAAGTGTGTCATAATTTTCTGGCAAACAGGAGAGCAGAGAACTACGAACAACTCGTGGAGAATCTTCTGTCATCTTACGAGAAGATTGGGTGTAGAATGTCGCTAAAATTCCATGTTCTCCATTCGCATTTGGATTTCTTTAATGGCAATTGTGGTGATGTCAGCGACGAGCATAGGGAACGCTTTCATCAGCAAATTGCAACAATGGAAAGAAGATACAAAGGGAAATGGAGTGCAGCGATGTTAGCTGATTTCTGTTGGAGTATTAGAAATGAGGGAACAGAAGTTAGCTACAAACGGCAACCTAAAACGACTAGGCGTTAAACAAGGTAAGTCTAGGAATTGAACATCCGTAGTGTAAGTGCTTTTAACGTTTAAGGGCTCTACTTCAATAAGAAAAAGGTAATTTCTCCTGAACATCAAACCATATTCAGTTTGTCTTTTTGTATTTTGGCCTGTTACACGTTCCTTGGTTGAAAAGTTCTGCAGTGCCTGCGAGGAGGTTCGTGCCTCCGACGGTCAGCGATGATACTTTGAAGTCTGATGCCTTTATCACTTTTTTATTATGTTATGTCTTGTTGGCTATAAGTCACATACATTAAGTGTGCTAATACATATCGTTTGTAGCAGCGTGGTTAACGTACACAGGAAATAATGTTATGTTTTTTGCTGACCCATATTCATGTTACTTTTTATTTTCTGTTTTTCATATAGCTAAAATACAAATTTCTGATTTGATATTGATGCAAATGTTATATTGACGCATTGTTTTTATTGGATAAGATATATTTTCGTTCAAACGGACAACAAAATCGATTCAAGTGTGAATTACAGCAAAACATTAAGAGAAGTAAAGTTGATATAGTAGCTTTTGGAAACAAATGTAGCAGTCTTTGAAATGAAGTAATCCATATCGGTTTTAATTCGATATTCACCTGGCTTTTTGGATCTTATGTTAGAACTATAAATACTGCATTGCGTAGCATCTATAAACTTTTCCATAAGAAAATTTCTGGCGGGCCGAAATGAAGTCGACACAAGCAATGTAATGAATCATGAATGCATTATGTAATAATACAACTTACAAAAATCACTGAAACATTTATGTGTAGCTGTTCCCTGAAAAGTCTTTCAAACAGAACGTAAAGAATTGCAATTGTAATGAAAGACCTGCTCACTTGTCGGTACACGTAATGAATAAGGAATATGACCAAGAGCGCCTATGTTACGATTTTATGGGGGTGGGGCAAAGACCACACATACACATACTGCCTTCTTTCTTAGTCTGACATGATCCCCGCATTTTGTGCCATTTTTGTAATAGTATCTCTTTCTCCGGCTAGGGGAGGAGGGGAAAACGTCCCCTTGCCCTCCTAATGGGCGTCATTGAATAAGACCATGTAAACCATTGTCTTAAAAATACTTGCCGTGCAATACACCTCGAGCGAAGGAGAGGGGAAAGCTCACGCGATCAAAACATCTTGCAAAACGAGTACAACTGCGCAGTTGTTTCCGTTTCGAATTATTCGTGCTTAATCAATTGGGTTTGTTTGCCTACGATATGACAACTACCACTCTTTTCCCGCCACCCGCTGCACAGTTGTTTACGCTTCTAATGCTTTTCAAAGACGTCGCTATATTCGCCAAGTGTACAACGTCCAAAATGCTTCCTTTTCTACACTCCTTCCAAGGTTCCTTTCCTTGACTCCTTTGGTTTCTCAGCAAAAGGAAGGAAAGAAGCATTTAGGATTGGGCCATGATGTAAAATGGCGTGGAATTCGTTTGGAAGACTACACTTTATTTTCAAAAGCAAACTACCAATGTGTCTGAAGCGTAAAGTCTATAATCAATGTGTCTTACTTGTGATGAAGTACGCATGTTAAACTTGGACATTGAATACTCAAACTATACAAAGATTAAGAGTCACACAAAGAGCAACGGAAGGATGCATGTTAGGAATAACTAGGAGGGACAGGAAGACAAATTAATAGATTCGCGCACAAACAAAGGTAGAGGGTGTAATCAAGACTGCGAAGAAGATGAAGTGGAGATGGGCCGGTTACATAGCTAGACGAACAGATGGAAGATGCATGAAAAATGAACTATATTGGATTTTTAGAGAAAAGAAACGACCGAGACGACGTCCAAATTAAAGATGAGTAGATGAAATCAAGTGTTTTCCAGGAGCTACAAGGACGAGGATAGCAGCACACCGAGATATGTGGAAAGAACAGGGCCTTCATCCAACAGTGGCCAGAAAACGGCTGAATATGATATATATAATGTTGTCTGTTGAAATCCGTACGTTACTTTTTATCCCCCTCCCCCTCCGCGGCTAAAAAGTTTATATCGCACACTGACGTTAGGCCTAGTGCACATTGAAATTACCATGTAATTGGTCCTAACGTTGGGCATCACTGTTCAGGCCAGTGTTATGGCTAACGGACTTTTAGTACGTAGGGCCAACCGTAGTGGCCTACGCGAATCGAACATAGAAACATACGATCATATTTTCGTTGGCCTCCCAAAATTTTGCTTCTTGGGATATTTGTACTAATTATTTGCGAAAAAAGTAATTATATCTATAAAAGCTGCTCCCAACTAGAATTTACATTTAAGTCAGACACATACGCATATATAGAAGTTGATTATGGAAAAGGTCCAAGGACTTAAGGTTGGAGCCTGAGTATGAAATTTACATAAAATATTATCAGCCCTAAAATTATACTATAAAACTGAATTATGCCCCTCCAGGGGACCCATCCTTTCATACGTCCACGATTTAAATATTGTTGATGTTGTATTGTTCCCTCCCACCAATTAGTGCAATCTCCGATTAATTCATAAGATAGGTTTCTGACAATTATAATATGAACTACTGTTGCAAGCAGTAGTAGTACTAGAGAAAAATAAACTTGGGGGCTAGCTCTCAAAGTTGCATATTATATATATGAAGTGTTTCTATTTTGATGCTGTCCATAATCTGCATTCTCTTTCTTTCCTCTTTTGCCTTCCCACCATTCGTTCGAATGCGTTTTCAGTACAAGCTCTTCTCAGACAATGACCCAACAAATGTTTGTTTGTGTGGGTGGGTGGGTGTGATACACATTAGTATTTTTTTTAATTGCATATTAATTCTCCTTACGTATATCTATGAAGGAAATATTTACGTTTAAAACCTTTTCTCAGTTTAAGGAAACAGTAATTAGTTGAAGCAAAAAAAGTGAACATATTAATATTTTTCATCAATGCATGGAATTTACAGAGGGAAACTTATAGTTAACTGACAAATTTACACTGGATAAAATGACTTGACTGGATTTTACACTACATAAAACGGCATTAAGAGTCCCTCCCTCTACACACACACACGCGCGCGCTCTTAAAAATCTATAAATACCACACTAGATATATTGTATAATTCAACACCAATTTAGACCTAAATAAGATGATTAAAAAAAAAAAGATTTCTACTGTTTATTTGTAGGTCGGACTAGAGTTTTCTATATCATTTTTATAGTAAGAAGTAAGTCGGACAACGATTAGCGTTATGTCGCTTTCGGTATAAGCTACTGGTGGTATAATTTCGAAATAACACCGCATTGCCTATAAGCAATAAATTAAATGTTTAGATGATGTGGTCTTCCCTTTGTTACAACGTTGTTGATAGTGAAAACTTCTAAAAGTTTTTTTTTTTTAATACTGTGTTACATAACCAAAAAACAATAAAAGATCTACTTGAAACTTGTTCTAAGAAATAAAAAATCGTTTAAAACTCGACAAATGCAGTTTCTAACTGTGACTCCTTCCCCCACCCCACGTTTATAGAAGAAGCTTATCATGGTACACTTCATTTCCTGTTCAAGAATCGATAACATTAAACTTCTTGCAAAGTAAATATTAATTATACTAAATATTTCGAGATAATTGAGGATCTTCACTGCAAAAAACTGTATGGTCCCAGGCGGCCCTGGCCTGGAATCGCCTCTCAGATTTAAGAATAGTACATTACAGTCCATGCAAATAGACGTGAACAGTGTAAACATTATGCGCCGTAGAACTGGACGAATCTATCTTGTGTTGATAAGAAACAAAGGGTGTGTGCTGATCATTATGTTTTTAGCAGCCAAGCAGTGCAGATCGTGTTGGGTCGCGTGAGTCAAGTTTTGTCAACATCCCTGTCAGTGCTGCGAACCATAGTGGGATGGCACCAGTTCAAAGTAAACTTAAGGGCAAGGTGCTACACAGCCAAACGCGTGAGGTTGTCGCGAACGTGTATCGGTTCATGCGAAAAGAAGCTGTACATGGAGCCCCTATTAAATTAAAAATAGTATTAGAGAGAGTATCTGAAGCAACTGGTGTGTCATTAAGTTCAGTCCGTCGGATAAAAAGTGAGCTTCAAAGTATCGAATCAGGTGAATCAGTGTCATTTACAACACCACACAAAGAAAGGCCAAGAATATCAAGAAAGGCAACTCTCGATAGCTTCAACGAAGCTGTTGTACGGAGAACAGTTAACGATTTCTATATAACAGACAAGGAGAGACCAACCTTGAAGAAGGTCCATGCTTCATTAACCAAGTCAATTAGCTTCGATGGTAGCTTAAACACACTTAGAAAAATACTCTTAACCCTTGGATTTAAATGGAGAAAGACGAGAAAGAATAGAAAAGTTTTAATTGAAAAAAGCACTATCCGGACACAAAGAATTTCCTACTTACGAACCATAAGAAAATACCGAGATGAATCTCGCCCTATTGTATATATGGATGAAACTTATATTCATGCGTCGCACACATCATCTTATGGCTGGAGTGATGAATCCCTACAGGGTTTATTTGCCCCTATTTCGAAGGGAAACCGAGTAATCATCGTTCACGCCGGCAGCGAAGAAGGCTTTGTTCTAAATGTTTATGTTCGATTTAAATCTGGACAAAAATCTGGAGATTACCATCATGATATGGATTACAGCAATTAGGAAAAGTGGTTATGGGAAAAATTAGTTCCAAACTTACCTCCTCACAGTGTGGTGGTAATTGATAACGCTCCATACCACAACAAACTAATGAATCCTCCTCCCAATTCCAATTCAACCCGAAGTTCCATGATATCCTGGCTTACTGAGAAAGGCATCCCTTACAGCGCAGAAATGTTGAAACCACAATTATACGACATAATAAAATTGAACAAACCAGCCCATCGCACGTACAAAATAGACAGTATTTTAGCAGAACATGGACATACAGTACTTCGTTTGCCACCGTACCATCCGGAACTGAATCCCATAGAACTGATCTGGGCAACGGTAAAAAATTCGATTGGAGGCAAAAATGTTGATTACAAGTTAGACGATGTGATAAAGATGGCAGATGAGAAATTTGCATCAATTTCAAGGGAAGAGTGGAAGAAAAGATGCGACCATGTGAAAGCTATCGAAGATGAATTCTTCAGGAAAGAAGGTTTGTTGGATGAAGGAATGGAGTTGGTAATTAATATTGGAAATGACACAGATTCGGATATGAGTGAAAGTGATACGAGTGACAGCTCTACTTACAGCGAAGTTGAGGGAGGTGATGGTGGAGAAACTTCCGGTGTGATAATGTCGGGTGTTCATCCCATAAGTACAGACAGCGATAGCAACTGAAACAATGCTTCTAGTGTTAGATGATACAAGTGCTTCCTTACGTGTTAGATTTCCATTTTGTGATATGTTCAACTATAACTGTGTTCGTGTTTTTAACTTTTAAATATATAAACTTTTTTCAAAACATTTGTAATTCAACAAGCTGGGAAGCTGAGAAGAGAGAAATGCATAAAGTGGACATAGCGTCATACACAGGTAAGTCTTTCTGATTTTAATAAATGATTTTCACTCGATGTTTCAGCGCACATTATGTCTCGATAAATTGTACCCTATCATAGTTGTCAACACTGTCCCCTGCTTGCTCGAATGTTGAGCTCATACGTGCTTGCTCGCTTCTTACCAACTCAGACCATTCCCACACTCACTTCCCCTACTTTCTTCTTCCGCGCAGCTCAGTGTTCACGTCTATTTGCATGGCCTATACTCTTGCTCGTAAATGTCTAACGCACGTGTATAAGGTTACACATTTGTTTAACATGCATTACTGCAGACATAACAGGCTACAGAGAGCAAATTTAATCTAAAATAATGCTTTTATCCTGTTCTTTTGACAGGTGTGAATCAGTAAATCCCAGACCTAAAGACAAATTCTAAACTTCTATTTTTATTCCTTATTTAGAATTAACTGTTACTTTAATAACAGTGTTTGAAAATTAACCGTTCATCCCATTTTTATTTCGCCATTCGTCGACCATCAACATCAAGCAAGATGCCAGTCGCGTAGTGAGTGAACGCTCGGCTCTTCGGTGGTACTATTGAAGGAGTTCTGCGCCTGCGCGACAGTGGGCGGAGTTTTGGACACATTTGTTTCCCTGACAACCCTGAGACAGAGGCAGTGCTGCAACATGAAGGAAAATTTCACTCGGCGTAGGGAAAAGTGCTCAAAATTTGCCGAAAGGGAAAAATGGAAAATTTTCTTACAATGCCTTTTAAATTGACTACATAAAAAACAAAAGTCGTAATAATACACAAGGTGGGATAACTGTTATTAGAAGGTTAAAAAAATACAACAATAATATCATCGTGGTTTACCTTTGAATTGGAGGCATCTGGCGCTTTATAAAAAAGCTCACATACGGAACAATCACAATATCGACATCTAGCAGAGCGGCAAAGTACACAAAAGGGAAACAAATGAACGTTTCAATCCTTGTGTTTCTTTCAATATTGCGATCTAGGCTTCCTTTTTTAAAACAAGGGTGAGGGAGTGAGGAAAGGAGCTGGGTTCTGGATTTAGAAAACGAAACTAAAGTTTACTATAAAATCAGACTACAGCGGTTTGTCTTTGTTTTTATTGTTTTTTAAATTCACTTGCAGTTTTTGTGTAAAACTTTGCACTGGTAGTTTTACGTTATACAAGGCAGGATTGTGGTGTTAAAATATGATAAAATACATTTTGGAAGAAAAAGCATTCTTTCAAAATTAGTGATGGGAAGAACAAGGAAATTTTAACTATCAGGGTGAGTTATCATTTCGATACTTCTACTTTCGTTATAAATAATGTTCTTGTGGAGTATAAAGTCAGCAATATATGTTTGTAAGACAGCCAATGGAACGTTCTTTCAAGAGCCTTTCTTAAAACAGAAAAGGCAGCCCGCAGTAGTAGTAGTAGTAGTACAGTAGAACCCCAACTATCCGAATCAATTGGGACCGGACCCCATTCGGATAATTGGATTTTTTAAAAAAAATATATATATTTTAAAGAAAAAGAGCTTATTTTCAATTCTGTATGCATTTTTAATTAATTAAATGAAAAGGCAACACTTTTACATGTTATATAGCGTACATACAGTACTTACAAGTGCTGTACATTACTACATATGTACATATATAGCAAATGAAAGTCATTGTTTGCTGAACATCTCGGTCAAAGTTAGCTGTTTTACTGTCTTGAGCCGTTTTCGGGCAGCCAAGTCGCGCATCCGCTTGACAGTGAGAAGTTGCATGTGGTCACACTCGGGCTGACGCTCCATCCACTTCAACCCAGTTTCAAGGCCGGCAAACGCTTCACTAGCTGATGGTCCCGTGTCTGCTTCAACTTCGATATTAAGGTAATCTTCTTCCTCGACACTTTCTTCCCTCACACTTTCAATAAGTTCATCATCAGCTAGAATTTGAAACCCAGGGTCTGACGAATCACACACCATCCACTCTCCTATAAATCTTCAGTACTAACTTCTGAACATCCAGGAATTTTCAAAAGAATGTTTCTTAATTCCTCAAGTGACAAGTCATCCTCATCTTCTCCTGTCTTTTCCCTTTCCTTTTCTTGAGCTTCTATTTCCTTTTTCTCCTTTTCCGTCTCTTCTTCAGTTGATCTGCCTTTCAACTTGTTCCACGCATGTCTTAATGTGACTGCCTTAACCAAGCTCCAAGCTTCCGCCACCATGTAAGCGCAATCTTTCAAATCTATTTTTTTGTGGTTAGCCAACACATCTTCTTCGTCTTCGCCCTCTACCACAAGTTTCCTTAAAAGTTGCCTTCTGTAATGGCGTTTCATGGTTTCGATAACAGACTGGTCTATTAGTTGCAACAAGCTTGTGACGTTTGGCGGTAAAAAGGTTGTTGTAAACTGGCCATTCCCTCTTTCCAACAATTCTTCAGTGGGATGAGTTGGGGCATTATCAACAATCAAAAGCACTTTACTGCCTTCTTTTCCAAGACATTTTTGGCGCTTTTTTAACTCGTACCACTCGGTAAACAATGCTACAGTCATCCAAGCTTTGGGTTGGTTTTTATAAAAGAGGGGAATCTTTTCACATTTTTCAATGCTCTTGGGACTTTAGTAGTTAAGTGACACTGGGGTCAAACTTCCGCCTTTTTGCCC
This sequence comes from Lepisma saccharinum, assembly GCA_022664845.1. Classification (NCBI taxonomy): domain Eukaryota; kingdom Metazoa; phylum Arthropoda; class Insecta; order Zygentoma; family Lepismatidae; genus Lepisma; species Lepisma saccharinum. The sequence continues at coordinate 914 of JAGDQP010006697.1, read as the reverse complement.
GTTGGTAGCAGCTGTTGCTGCGTGCGCGTCTTTTGGCCGGGGGTACGCTCCTTGGGGTTTGCAGCTGTTTGCTGATTGGCTGGGGTCTTTTTGTTAAAGGAACATCGCTATTGTTAATAAATAGTCTATTGTTAGTCATGGCAGTGTCAAGAACATGGGAGAAGATTTCGGTTCCCGAGAAGTATTTACGGGAAGCCGAGAGTGCAGCTGAGTTGTTGGCGGCGTCCGAGACTCCTGTTGCCCGCAGTCCTAGTCTTGAAGCTCTCGCTGGTGACTTGCAAGAAGGTGGTGAAATCGTTGAGGAGGAGGACCCCAAGTGTGGGTGTAAGAAAAATTGGATTGACGAGCGTTGTATCCATAAAGCAATTACTTCATGGATGCCTGAAGAGGAAGCTTTAATTTGTAATGGCTGTTTTTTTGATATGGGGAACCAGATGAATCATGAATGTGTAAGCTGGAACTTAACGGATGGTGAGCGTGAGCAGTTTTTGGTGGATACAGCATGGAGTATAATGTTACATCCTGGAAATCTAAGTGAGATTTTCAACGAGTACGTGAAATCTCATCCAGGCACTGGACATTTAATCATTAAATTTGAGTATGGTGTACGTACAATTTTGAAGCGGAAAGTGTGGGAGTTGCTGGACGAGTTGCTGGAGAAGGACCGGGAGGCAGGATACAGATACCGAAGGAATCTACGCTTCAAGTAGGAGGAGGAAGATGGCGCATTGTACATTTTGTGGTGGTGTATTTATTGTGGACGCTTGTGTACTACAAGCATTTAGAACATATTTAATGGACAATCCCATTTTATGTAATGGGTGTAACCTTAAAGTGACTCATGAGTGTATGTATGTGTGGAACACAGGTTCGGTGATTTCAAAACATTTAATGAATCATATTAATCATCCTGA
>JAGDQP010006696.1:15439-70889 GCA_022664845.1 Lepisma saccharinum | reverse complement strand
TATATGCAAGATCTGCTCGGAGGCGATATGAAGATTATCTGAAAACAGCGTAATGTTAAGAACGTAGAAGAGAATAATGCTGTAAAGAAAGGAAGATCATAAATGAAATAGAGAAACTGGAAGATGAGCAAAAGAAGTTGAGAGAAAAATCAGAAACTGAACAAGACTAACTTTCTCATAAAATCAAACTTTTGCGGAAGTCACAAAATTAACATCTGTTGATATTGTTGAAACTTCTCTTTTCGGCCTGGCAATATTGTTTAATTATTGTAATAGTCTAATATTCATAGAATTTATATCCATATGTTGTAGTTGTTAGCATTTTCTTTGGCTTGACGTACATAACATGCTCTTGATGGAAAAATGTAAATTTGGGTTATTTTAATCAGCATCTTTGCAAAATATTTTAGTAAAAAACTTTGTTCCTGTAATTTTATTGTAAAAGAAGTAATAAAATCATAAAATTTGCTACTCAGGTGAGATGGGCAGCTACGGGGCTGGTGGAGGCTGCATGTAAAAGAAAAAATATTTTGCAGGAAGTATAAAATTGGAGTCTGAGAGTCAGAAAGTTTTTAAAACTCTGGTCAGAAAAAGTCATGAAATTTAAGCTCACAAATTTTGTGGGCACCCTGTACGAGTTAGGAAAGACTATAGATGATGTATCAATGCCCCAGATATCGGAAACTCAGATCCAGATTGTGATTATACGTCGTTTTTGGAGCGGGCATATGCTTGGGACCCGGTGACCCGATTTAGGTCTCGTCACCCGGAAAATAGAGTATTTGATTATTTCCTGGTTTCAACTCTACCATGCTACTTCCTCTATATAAGTTGTATTATTTTTTTCAGAATTTCACAGGAATTCAGTATTTCAATATTCCGATACTGATACTGTTCGTTATTTTCCCAGCCAGCCAGGAGACGTAAGCCCGACGTCGGCATTTGCTCCGCCGACCAGCGAGCCGACGTCGAGTTTTGAAAAATCCCGACGACTAAATGTCACTTATGGATCGCGCCGACCATACCCCGACTACTAGTTGGTCGGCATTTGGCTTGCTGGGTCGGTATACCGATATTTCGGTATCATTGGTATTTCTATATTATCAGTATTTTCGGTATGTCGATATTTCGGTATGGGTGATACCGAATTTTCGGCATTCCAAAATACCGATATCGATATTTTTGACAGCCCTAGTAGTAGAACGTGATGGAGGAGGATCTACATGAATTCCCCCTTCTCGTCCGTTGTATTCTTTCTTTGCTCGTATATGCTAATGCGTGTCTTGTTGCAATGCGATTAAATCTTCGTCTGTGGCCTCCGACATTTTTCTTTATTGCGGCTTTTCTTCTCTTCACTTTCTTGCAACCTATGATCTTTTTCTTCATGCTGCGTATTTTACAGTTTTTCAAAATTTCCACATATTTATCGTGAGCGAGTCAAAAATAGGCTTTTTTGTGTCATAATATAGAATAATGTCAATTATAACATTCATTACTTAAAGTTATACATTCATAACTATTCTCAGCATCCTAGAATATAACAGATTAATACAGGACTCACTTAATAGTTGATGCTTAAAAGTTTGTTTTCAGAAGACCTGGACAAAATATAATAACAGGGAAAAGCTGATTTATCGCTGTTTGCAGATTGGCCTGATGAGAAGAAAGCTACAAAATAAAATCAAGACTAACAAAAGCTTACAATGGAATATATACAAATTCATTAATCCTGTTAATTATCTTTTTATGTGCTAATACAATTCCTAAAATACTTATAAAATGTAGAAATATATTTGGAAGTTTGTTGCAACGTACGCGAAATTGCTCTTCGCAGATTTGGTAACTTTTGAATCATTATGGTCTGCAATCTTTGCATATATTTGTTCTGACGTAAAAACGAACGTTCCATACAAACAAGAGCAATGTGTATTAATGTACGTAGACTGTGAGGCTTTGCTTGTAAAACACCATTCAATGAACTTGTCATTATTACGTGGTCTATACTGTCTGTAGGCTAGGGTGTTACGTCCGTTACGCTTTATTTCCCAGTTATCTTACTTTCCTATGGTTTGGCTGCATCAACTTATTACACTTGACAACCATTAGAAGTTAGTCAACTATTGCAGAAAAGTAGCCACTGATTTAGGAACCGCGCTAATTTATTTGTAATTTCGTAACGGATGTAACAAGATAACCTACCTCCAAAATATTCATTAAAATATGCATACGTACGGAATATTTTGAATTTATCTGTCTGCTGAACTATTTGCTCGATACTTACATTTAATGTACTGATATACCAAATTCTTTCAAAACCTTGTGCTGGTGGTGGTGTCCAGCGTAAATACGGTGAAACAATATACTCCAACAACTTGTCTGTATTAAACAAACATGGCAGCCAGATCACGTAAGTCAGGGCTGTCAACAACATGTTTCTGGGATATTGGATACTTGTACGTGCAAAACACGGTATCACTTAAAACCAAAAGTAAGTTCAATTTTGTCGTGGCAATGTCCACTTTTCGCTGGAATGCACCTTGTACCAAATAAGACGTTTCCCCGAGAAACAACTCCAGAGTTATAACCTGTGGAAGAAGGTGCTGTGGACAAGAAAATTTGACCCACTTCCGAGCAATGTACCTAGAAGCCATTTCAGGACTCAATAACATTGGTGATTGTCACAGTAAAGTGATGTTTACACATCCAACACATCTCCACCCAAGGAACACACGCATTGTCTCAAAAGACCCACAGCTGTTTACATCTGCAGACAAAAAGTTCAAAATATGACATAACAATTCTGATTTATCACCCAAGATGCATATTTGGTGATCCTGAGGTTCCACACGTAATTCATCCAAGAAGTGGTAGATTTTTCTCTAGTAACCGTGATACGGACTCAAAAAGCACATATAAGAACCACTGCAAGTCTCTCACAAATAGTGTTGTTACATGTGGCTGAAAACACAAAAAATTGAAAAAGTACGGAATTGTGAAAACGTATATCACAAAAAGGGTCAAGTGATATCCAAGTCACGTTGCGTACACTACATACATAGTCAGTGCTCCCCAATACCGTCGTGTTATTGCAAGACATTAGTGCACAGTAAATGTTTGAAATATATATGATTATACGTGAGCATATTTCGAACCACCACGAAATTAGAGAAACCTTAAACTTGATTAGCAGATATTGAATGAAAAAATACTGATGTTTCATGGTCAACACCGTGAAAGATAAGTCACTTGTGTTTATGGCAGATGTTATCCCTGGCGAAATTACTGCTGAAAGTGTGTTGTATTGCCTGCCAGACACAGTTGTAGGAACTCGTACAGTCATAAGCATATACAATAGTTTTCTACATACATCCCTTTCCGCGTCACACACACCTCAAGTACCACTGCTGCTTACAAGCAGAAATGACATAGCAACCAGATTGCATGCTGCCTGATCCAGGGTTACACACATTGCCTACACAAACATTGTGTATAAATCTGTAACTGTGTCCAGAAAGCCTGCTCATCCTTAGCGAGTCCACTGGAGAAAAGTGATGACGGCTTCTTGTACCTGCTATGTATATGTTTCATTCTTTCGTTAGCTGCTCTAATGTCCTCACGTCGACTTTGAAAACAAAATGACAGTACACGCATGACATGTTCCAGCGAAAAGGTGAACAACTGAAGCGGGGTTCGAATGTAGCCTTCAGAACGATGCTACAGACTAGCTCTGGACGCCAAGCGTTTAACATTGTCACCAACACCATCACATACATTTTTACCATGGCTTCTTGCGAAATAATTCCATTCTGCATGAATCTTGTCACTAAAGTATTTTGCAACTTTGACACGAGGCATTTTTTGTTTCACATGGGCCATGACAGCCTGAATGTGGGCATAAACTGCAACTGCATCATGAGTGAGTAACTACACACACACACACACAACATGCTGAGAACTGCTAAATTACCTGTCTCGTCTCTGTAATACATTGAAATGGGTAAACGGTTACCTGGCTGTTGTCTCAATGATATTCTTGTACAGCATCTTGAATAAATAATTTTCAGAGAAGTCCAGGAACACTATTATCTCATTCTTTTTCAAAGTGTCTCTACAAAACTGAATGTATGATGCCTGTGCTGTTGCTGTAAAACTATGTGGTCAGTTTTTCTTATCTATTTGATCACAACAACGTGCCACAAAACCATCGATTGTATCTTGCTCTGTTCCTAGATATGTGTGATCTGTGTGTATCTACTCTTTATAAGAGACATCAACCACCTCATCCAACGTGATACATGTGCTTTGAATAGAGGTAACGACAAACCCTGTCACGAAACCCAGGTTGTCCAGCTGCGAAAACCACCCAGCTGACCATCTCATTCACTCAACCAAAGCCTTCTGGAAGGTCTTGGCTCCTGAAAGGCTGTTGTGCCAAGGGAAAGAAATCTGTGCGGCCCTGAATTAAAACGCCTAGTAGGTTTAGGAATCTGTTACGGTGGCTGGTCTTAAGCAGGATTCTAACACACGACCTCCATCTCCAGACCTCCCAAGCCGCTAGGAGCACCACGTCGTCACACACAACAATGCAGTTTATCTAGCTATATCTAAATAACACCTGGCATATTTCTAGCGATGGCCTTAAGTTTACGGCCTCTCTAATTTCGTGGTTGTTCAAAATACTCTCACCTATCCCCGTACAAATTTCTAACATTTACTGTGCACTAGTGCCTTGCAATAACACCAAATAGTTAATTCTCTAAAACACATTAGGGGAGAGTCTACGTAGTGCATGTGACGTGATTTGGATATCACTTGTCCCTTTTGTACACAAATCCGCTTTTTCCAATTTTTTTTTCCTTGTACTTTCAGAGACATGTAACACGATCTGTATGACTTACGGTAGTTCTTATAATGTACAAAAATTTATGCTTTTTCATGGTGTTTACTAATTTTGTGACTTGAAATTCCCTGAGTTTTTCATGATATATACATATATATTTCAATTTTCTTGAGTTCTTAGTATAGTGGAACATGTAAATAATCCCCAATGTTATTGAATCTTGAAATTGGCTTCGAGGCACATTGCTCAGAAGTGGGCCATATTTTCTGATCCACACTACCTTCTTCCACTGGCTATAACTAATTTCTCAGGGAAACATTATATGTTTTATAAAGCCTCCCAGACATGGCTGACTCATTATACCAAATTGTAGCCAAATCCCAGACTCAAGAACTCATTTCTCAGGGAAACATTATATGTTTTATAAAACCTCCCACACATGGCTGACTCATTATACCAAATTGCAGCCAAATCTCAGACTAAGACCTGTAAACTCTTCCGATAATGGTCGAACTTCGAAGGAATGTCACTGTTTTCATTTTATTTGTACATACGCAGCTGATAATTCCTTCCCTTCATAGTCGGTGGAATTATCTGTACCTGAGAGCTAGCGCGTAGGTCACAAATCCTTGTTTTCGAGGAAAAAGAAAGCAAGCAAGAACTACTTCCTTTCACAAAGAAACTAAATGGACAAACTACATAATAGACTTACATTATTAACATGTTTCCAATAAGAATCGATCAACCATTACCTAAAACCTTCCGAATGCTGTGCAGAACTGCATTTATCGCGTTTTGGCCAAAATTGGACTTATGCGGTTCTAGCTCTCTGGTACAGATATTAGCTGAAAGAGGAATGTATGGAACATAGTGTTTTTAGTTTTCAAAGACTGAAAAGATCTTTCTGCTTTTTTTTCTTCCGATATAACGGTTTTATCTTAACATTTACATTCTTCTTAAAAAAAACAAAAAAAAAAAAACACCCTTTCTCAAAGTAAGGTAAACTCAAGCCTTGAGACAAAAACGAATCACCTTTTCAACTAAGTATTCCAGACGTATTTGAAGAATACAATGATGTATATATAAAATATGAACGTGGCTATTCAAAAAGATACAATATAGATAAATTATCTTTCACGTCCAGCTTATGGCAAATCATAGATGCTTTTATTTCTTGGCCCCCATGTGTGTTCATTTTCGAATATTCTTAAGAACTACTAGTTTTTCTACTTCATTATTCAAAGATGTTACACTTTACCGGAAAAAAGTTTTTTTAAATTTTCTAAGCGATAAAATCAAATCTTTCAGCTTGTTTCAGAATTATTTTGGTTAGAAGGAAATGTCGAAGGTTACAATTTTACACAAATCTTACAGAACCAAAGTGTAAATGAATAAAGTAATCACTAATAACAGCATTTTAAAATATCTACATTAAAATTTAAAATACAATGTATATACAGTGCGTTCCATAATTCCTTTCCACTTTTTGTTTCTAATTTTCGGGTAGAAAGAATCTATTTTTTTGCTGAAATTTTGCAAGCACATGAGGGAAATATGTAAAAATTTTTTTTTAAAAAAAAAAAGGCTAAGTGCATAAATATTTCATAAACGTTTCGTTGTTTTTCGTAGCGAAAACTGCGAAAGTTATATTTTTCTTACAGAAAATCAATATTAAAAATGCTAGCAGAGAGATAAACCTGTCATGATGAACAAAATTTTGCTGGAAGCGATTTACCTACATAGGTGTAACTTACCAATAGCGACCATACCCTGACACACTAGAGAACACTCCTCAACCGTTTTCGTTGTTTCAGTAGTAGATTCTGTTGCTTAGTATGAATCTCGGAGGAAATGGTAAATTGCGTATTTACTTCGAGTTGAGGGGCCCCTATAGTGTCAGGGTATGTGTACATCTAGGTCCTGGGGTGCGAGAAATCGAGTACTAATTGTTTCCAACAATATTTGGTTCATCTTGACAGTTTTATCTGTTTACGAGCATTTTAACATTGATTTCCCATAATAAAAATATTACATCGTAGTTTTCGGTACGGAAAATGAAACGTTTATAAAATATTTACACACTTTGCTCAATTCAATTTTTACATATCTCCCTCATGTGCTTGCAAAATGTCTGCAAAAAAACAATTTTTTCTACCCTAAAATTGAAAACAAAAAGGGGACAGGAGTTACGGAATGCACTGTATATATGTGTGGCGTCTCTTTAGCACAAGTCCCGTTCAAGTCTGCTCTGTCCATTTTCTCTCCAACCATGTGAAAAGGCTTTTGGGAAACGTTGCCGCTTTTCTATTCTGTTTGTGATGTTCGTGTACGCCTGCCTTGGTATTCTATAAATAATGCAAGTACCTTTCTTAACCATCTCATATATATATATAACTAGTACAAAGAAAACCCGGGAAGGCAATTTAAGGTAAATTTAAGACAAATGAAGGAGAAAAAAGGATCACACATATTCACATAAAAAAAGTCACTATATTTCGTGTATTCAAACTTTTTCAAGTAGAGAGGAAGAGAGCGAAGTTCACGTGTTCACAAAGTACAAGTTTGAAGAGCTCTATGTACATGTGAATATGTGTGATCTAATGCAAAAGTAAGCTGTAAGTATCTGGTGTAGTAAAAAGTAATCCATTATTTTGCCAATAGATGGCTTCAGTGATCTGTATCTAGCGTTGTATAAGTCCGATCGGGTTCAACGAGATGGCGTTCAAACGATGAGATTGCGTACTACAAACACTGTTCAGATAGTTGTGATGAGTTGACTCAGTGTTGTGTGAGCGTGCGTCAAAATGGACACTAGCAAAGAGAAAATACGCTATATTTTACAGTTTTTCTTCGATAAAGGCGAAAACGCAAGCCAGGCGGCTGCAAATGTGAGTAGTGTTTATGGTCCTGATACTGTAACAGCCAATCACGCGCAATTTTGGTTTCGTCGATTCCGTTCCGGTAATTTTGACGTCAAAGATGTACCACGCACTGGAAGGCCAAGTGTCGAAAATGTCGATAAAATCATGGACATTGTCGCGTCCGACCGTCATGTAAGCACTGTTTCGATTGCCCAAGAGCTAAACATTGCACAAAAAACCGTGTGGAACCATTTGCATAAGGCTGGATACAAAAACAAGCTTGATGTATGGGTGCCACACGAGTTAACGCAAAAAAAACTCATGGACCGAATTTCCATCTGCGAATCGCTGCTGAATCGCAACAAAAGCGACCCATTTCTGAAGCGGTTGGTGACTGGTGATGAAAAGTGGATCACTTACGACAACGTCACGCGAAAACGGTCGTGGTCGAAGCGCGGTGCGCCGGCGCAAACGGTGCCCAAGCCAGGATTGACGGCCAGGAAGGTTTTGCTGTGTGTTTGGTGGGATTGGCAGGGAATTATCTACTATGAGCTGCTCCCCTACGGCTAAACCCTTAACTCGGAACTATACTGTCAACAATTGGACCGTCTGAAGGCAGCAATCGCCCAGAAGCGCCCAGCTTTGGCCAATAGGAGAGGCATTGTGTTCCACCAGGACAACGCCAGGCCACACACATCTATAGTGACTCGCCAGAAGCTCCGGGAGCTTGGTTGGGAGGTTCTTATGCATCCACCTTATAGTCCGGACCTGGCACCGAGTGATTACCATCTGTTCCTGTCCATGGCGAACAAGTTTGCTGGTGCAAAATTCGCGTCAAGAGTGGCTTGTTAACATCGACTGTCTCAATTTTTTTGCCAATAGGGACAATGGCTTCTATGAGAGAGGCATCATGATATTACCTTCCAAATGGCAACACGCTGTCGAACAGAACGGCGCATAAGTGAGCTAAATCGGATCATTCTAACTATGGTAAGTCAAGCCTTCAATGTCATGCAAAAATAATGGATTACTTTTTACTACACCAGATATTATCCTTTTTTCTCCTTCATTTGTCTTATATAGATATATATATTATTATCTTCTCATTCTTGGTTATACAGGACGTTTTTAAATACGAGGGAAAAAAATGTAATGACCTATGTGCAATTCCATGCTTTGTTCTACTTTACCTTCTCCTGCCTCATAGTTATACTAGTTCTAATGTGGAGATGATGGTTGGCTGGATCAAATGAAATATTGCGTTAACGGTTTAGAGCACCCCCGGCATCTTGGTATGTCCTTTCCATTGATTTATATGGGAACTGTTTACTCGTTTCATGGTTCTCAGAAGTGGAATATTCAAGTTCTGCTTTCACGTATTTTGTCTTAGTGGCTACTTTGACTCATATTGTTATGTAAATGTGAAGTTTCTTAAAATATATTAACGTAATGTATTATTAATAGTTAACTATATAAAACACAATGTGTCAATGGAAAATTATATTGTCTACATAGATAATAAGCTAGAACGGGGTAACTTGATGCCACTGACGTTTCAACACAAAAGTCCGTGTAGATATGGTTCTTCACAACGTTGAGATTTTCTACGCTAAATGGTAACACCATTACTATCCACGGACACATCATACTTCAATATGCCAACTAATAACACTGCTCTTTCTACACAGACTTTTAGATGTTGAAGCGTCAGTGGCATCAAATTACCCCGTAGGTGTCACCAAGTAACCCCGTTCTACGGTAATGCATTTTTATAAAACGTCACGACTTAAAATACGTAAAATAAAAAACTAAGCGATAATACAGGGTGTTCCATTTACAACGCAACCCGGGGTTGGGGATAGTATAACTTTTGAACCGGAAGCGATAAACAGATAATGCTTATACCAAAATGAAGCCTTGTTCATGCACATATTTTTAAACTAGGACGCATTTTTTTTTTAAACAAAACATGTAGAATGTCTCAAAACACATGTATGGACGTTCTGTCGTTATTTTTCAGCTTGGTCAGGTGGAGTAGCTCGGCAACTATGGCCGAGAAATAGTCTATTCATTTCTACCCATAACCAATCGGATGAGGCCTGTGTAAGGAAGAACTAGGAAAATCGTGGTTTTTAGAAATTAAGATTGTGAATTGGCTGCTGGTGTTTCAGTACCAAGAAAGGTGTATCTCTAAACTGTAGACATTACGCAATTACTGAAAACAAGAAAAAAGAAACTTTGAAATTGTCATGAAAAAAGTTTTACTTGCATGCATCCGGCAACACTGCTATGCATCAGGAATTGAATATTGATGAACATGATTGATGGTTTCAACAAGACGGGGCAACATGTCATACGTCAAATGAAACGTTAAACATGTTGAAATAATTATTTGGTGAGCAGATAATAAGTAAAGAAAGACTTATGGTCCAGTCGCTCCCCTAACTTAACACCTCCGGCCTTTTTTCTATGGCGTTACTTAAAGCAAGAGGTATACAAGAATAATCCTCGAACTATAAAAGATCTGGAAGCAAACATTCGCGGTGTCATTGAGAAAATTAACATTTCTACTCTTCGTAAAGTTGCTGCAAAAATGGCGAAACGTGTGAACCTGTGTTTGGATCAAAACCGGGGCCACTTCCAGGATCTACTGTAAAGCTGACAATTTCTGATGCATAGCAGTGTTGCCGGGTGTATGTAACACATTTTTCATGAACCTTTCAAAGTTTCTTTTTTCTTGTTTTTAGTAATTGCATGATTTGTACAGTTTAGAGACAAACCTTTTTCAGCACTGAAACACCAGCAGTGTTGCCAATTCATAATCTTAATTTCTAAAAAGCATGATTTTCCTAGTTCCCCCTTACAAAGGCCTCATCCGATTGGTTCGGTAGAAATGAACATTTTTTTTTCTAGGTCATAGTTGCCGAGCTACTCCGCCCTACCAAGCTGTAAAATAACGACAGAACGTCCATACATATGTGTTATGAGTCATATTACATGTTTTGTAAAAACAAAATATTTACACCTTCCGCTACATATGACAACACTGCGTGGTTCCTAATGTAATTCAGTCATTGCTACCTAGTTTAAAAATATGTGCATGAACAAGGCTTCATTTTGGTATAAGCATTATCTGTTTATCGCTTCCGGTTCAAAAGTTATACTATCCCCAACCCCGAGTTGCGTTGTAAATGGAACACCTTGTAGAAGTTAAAATTCACGCTCCTGAGAGATGTAAGACGAGTAAAATAATTTCCATATATATCAATGGAGGGTGTATACAAAGCTGGCGTGGGTAATCCACACCGTAAAACTCGTGTATACCAACCTGTTCATTTGTTACAAATATGAAAATAATAACAATTTTAACGAGACTTCTTGAAACTCCTGAGTATGATTTAATTTAACAATAAGGATTTTAATTCGTAAAATATATTTCCTTCTAGTTTATAATATTAGGGTCCTCTCAGTATATGTGTTGATTAACAGCAGCATTGTCAGTTTATATTTATTTATAAATATGAAACATCATATGAATAGAGTTAACTGTATACAATTGTCTTAAAAATTGGATATCACAGCCAGTTTTGACAACTATAACGATACTGGGGGGGAAAAAAAATGAAAACAATATTTTAAATGCACTTCAATGAGTTACAACAGAATGATTTAAAGCGACACGCGTATCTGCATCTAACACGTTTTTTTAGTATTTTTTTTTTTAAAGAATTTCAGTTTTTCTACGTTTATCCTAAACATCACTATCATATTAAAGGAACAACAAAAAAGTCTGATTCTTATTAAAAACTAACACTCTTATATAAAGTTACTTTAATTATGAGTTAACTGCAGATGTTACTGTTTCAGAACTTCCTTTTACAAATGTTTTACTTTGTGTCTTTTGGAATGAAAAAGAGATTTCGGAGTTTTCTGGCATCGTCCGCATACACAGGTTGTTTGGTGGTTTGGTAGTAGTGTCTAAAATCTTCAGTTTTTGTTTACGAACAGCCTGAGTAGCAGTCAGTAAATCCTCCTTTTTCTTTACAGGCGTTGAGTTCGTTTTAATATCACTCGTGTTCGTAACACTGACACTCGATGCACTTACTCCACGTGCCGGAGATTCAGCTGTTGTCATAGTATTTGATTTTGAACTTACTGTTCCTGATTCATTTGTAACGAGACTAGAACTAACCTGCACTGCACCAGTATTAGCAGTCCCTGTTACTACTTCACCTGAACTCGCAGGCTCAGTTCGCTTGGCCGAGCCTGTGGCATTGTCTTGGCCTGTTTTGCGTTGTCTTTTATTTTTCTTCCCTTCAACGACAGAAACCGTACTTCTCAACACAGCTCCGTCTGTCTGCAGCTGAATTGAAACAGATCGTGTACGTATTTTTCCTTTTCCTTCACTACGCGAAGTATCACATAAGGGACAAAATCCAAGAACTATATGCAAGATCTCTTTTTCAATCTGAGTGAGGTAAACAGGCGCATTATCCGGAGACGCACTACACACAGGAGTTCCTTTTAACCCGCCAGACTCTGAAGTTGAAACACCCTGAAGAGAATTAGTGGGCACTAAACTAGGTAACGATTTGGCCAATCTTTCCGCAATGGAATTTGGCAATCCTTCACTAGAGTTTGCGGTGGGATCACACTTTGTCTGAGATTCCTGAGAACCTTCAGCATTACTTTCCCCTTTCGAGGACGTCTCTTTGGTGGAGTCCTTTGCGCTCTGAAAAATACCCTGTAGAGAAGCAGTTCTTAAATCTGTCGTCCTTTTTGTCCTAAAGTTAAAGGTCGTATGTACAACTAGAGGGGAATTACAACCTAGAGTTTCTTTTTTCTTTAATTCTATCCTAAAGCGACCTTTAGATTTAGATCGCTTCAGCTGTCGTAATAAAGCTAGAAGAGACTGAAGAGGTAGGCCGGACTCTAGGAACCGGATAGCATGGTTGCATCTCTTCTCAATTTCAGGATTGAAAACAGATTTAGGAGAAGTTACATCTGAAAAAAAGAAAAAGAAAAAAGAAATCACACACCTGAAAACTGGAACATTATCAGAAAAATAATTAATTGGTCATATATTTTCATTTATCACAAAATTTTATTCAAAAGTCGGCATATATACACACGAACAGTCCGCAACGTAAATAGCATTTGTTCACAGTATACAGACTATACTGTGAATGTATGATTAATCAATTGTTTTTCCGATAGTAGTTAAATTTTCAGTTGTGTGTTTGATTTTCCCATCTTTCTTTTTTAAGATTTGAGTTCACTTAAATTGGTTTTCAATCCTGAGATTGTGAAGAGATGCAACTATGCTATTCGGTTCCTATAGTGCGGCCTACCTCTCCAGTCTCTCGTAATTTTATTACGTTAGTTGAAGCGTTCTAAATTCAAAGGCTGCTTTGGGATAAAGAAAAAAAGAAACTGTGTGTTCTAAATCTCATTTAGTTCTAGAGCCTACGCTTAATTTTAGCAGGAAAATGGGCACAGATTTAAGAACTGATACTGTTCCTCTACATGGTATTTTTCAGTGCGTAAAGGACTGTACCAAAGAGTTCTTGAAGGGTGAATGTAGTGTTGAAGGTTCTCAAGAATCTCAAAGTGTAATCTTACCGCAAACTCTAGTGAAGGATTACAGAAAGACTCATCACTACATAGTTTAGTGACCACTCAGTCTCTTCAGTGTGTTCAAACTTCAGCGACTGACGGGCTAAAAGGGTATCCTGTGAGTTGAGTCTCTGGATAACGCGTCTATTTATCCGACTGAAAAAGAGATCTTGGATATTGTCTCTTATGTGAGACTTCTCGTAGTGAAGGGAAAGAAAAGATAAGATACAAGATCTGTTTCAGTTCAACTGCAGACTAGTAGCAGGATCAGTTCTTAAATCTGTCCTTTTTCATCCTACAGTTAACGGTAGTATGTATAACTAGAGGGGAATTAGAACTTAAAGAGTTTCTTTTTTCTTTAATTCTATCGTAAAGCGAATTTTAAATTGAGAAAGCTTCAACTGTTGTAATAAAGGTAGGAGAGATTGAAGAGGTAGACCGCACTCTAAAAACCAGATAGCATGGTTGCATCTCTTCACAATTTCAGGATTCAAAACAGATTTAAGTGAACTCAAACCTGAAAACAGAAAGGAAAAAAATCAATTACACAACCGAAGACTTGACCACTATCAGAAAAACAATTAATTTGATCATATTATATTTTCATTTATCACAAAATTTTATTCTGCAGTACGCATACATACGTGTGAACAGTCAGCAATGTAAACACCATTTACATCACATACTGGGACATGAGGTCCCAATTGCTATGAAGATACAATCTTTGTTTCCACTGTTTATGTTAAGTAACGTTAAACCCATATGCCGGGTACTCCATTATAGATGGTGATTGTACATACAACGCAAGCAGTAAGTATATCGTCATACAATGATTAGGTACGATACTATAAAATCTATTTTAGTTGACTGAATGGTTATTAAGTCCTAGACAAGTTGATGACCATCCAAGGATGGGACCTACATTTTTTTGTGAACTGGGCTCCGAATCTCTCCGTTCAATGGGTCCTGACAGGACCTGAACCTGTGATCACGCACACAGAAAGCAAGCGTAGTAACCTCTCGGAAAACCGATTGAAGTAGTGAAAAAAGTTATATAACTGCAAATCATATTAGTATTCCAAGTACTCCCCCTGCACTACAATGCATCTTTCCCAGTGTTCTGGGAGTTGTTTTATTCTCTCTCGAACAGCTGTGATGAGCTTCTGTTAGATTCTTCAAAATGGCGTTCTGTTAGATCTAGTTTCAGCCTTCCAAACAGGTGATAGTCACTTGGACCTAAACCTGGGTTAGAAGGGATGTGTGGCAGCACGTCCCACCTGAGTTGTTTTATGGTGTCCATGTGCTATGGCCGTACGTGGTATGGCGCTATCCTGTACCCAGGTTATATTTCACATTGCTATCAACACTACTAATACTGATGTTCACTTGCTGAGAGCAATTTCCTGCACTGCCTGTTGTCCTTTAAAATCTTATTCAACGCTTCAATGTTAACCGATGTAATGGAAGTTAGTGGACGTCTAGCATGCGATTTATTCTACACGCGTTCTTTCACCCCGAACGGTATTACGTCATTCAAACACCTGGTTAGTGACAGTTGTTCTCCATATTGTCTGTGAAGCCTGATCAAAATTTGTGAATTTTGGATTCTTTCCTCTAATAAACACTTAATCCTCTGTTCCACGGACCGAAGCACTTTCTGCTCACTCATCGTTCTCACGTGCGCCACACGCGACTGACAATATCAAGCTCCCGCTGCAATGTAGGTAACACGTAACGATCGAAATATCCAGTCTTGCTGTGCCGCATGAATCAACGCGCGAAAAACACAGTAGTCCTGGTCAAATGTGAATGCCCTAATATTTCGATTCCCAATGTTATGCAACTTGTTAAGAGGATTCATCCATGTGTCGGAACTTCCACTCCAATAAAGGAATATTGAAATAATTTGATTCAAAGTGGTGCACGTGCGTGATTCAACGTAGTTAGAAGGCATGTTTACACGCAAGGAGGCGAGATTAATGAAAAATATTACATCTACATTCTCACCACAGTTCTTACAGTTGTAAAAATCTTTAATACTAGATCAAATATTTTTCATCTAGGATAACTGACTATTCACAAGTATTTGGAAAACTAAGTGGTGAGAACACATACCAAGAATTTCATACCATTCATTCACTGAAGCTAAAATTTCTAAACTAAATGAAAGAAAGGCATCCTATCGAAAAACATTCATAGGATCTTTATATTCAGAGTGGCAATTACCAATAATGAGCAACTCCTAATGTCTCCTAACTCTTGTTTGGAAATGTTCTTTATACATGACCATACAGAACAACAAATGGCCGTGTAAGGATGAGAAATAAATCACTTAACAAAAATACTATCCTACAGTTACTTAGAACTCTGTAACGCAGTTGCAGAGAGAATTTTCCCTAGATGTAAAAAATCTCAACTCTTTAGTAAGAAAAGTAAGTCGCCGTGGCTAAGGCGGTAGCGTGTCTGTCTACGAATCGGGCGACCCGGGTTCAAATCCCGGCCAGGACACTGGAGACTTTTCTCACAGTGATCCCATGCCTGGCGCTCTGAGGTGCACTCAGCCTCCTATCAAATTGAGTACCAGTGTGTCCTTGGTATTCCTGGGCGCCTTGGGAAGGTAAAGGCAGTTAAGCGTGGGACTGACCACCAAACCTCACTTCGTACCGTAGGTCAAGAATATGTGGAGCGCTACCTCCACATCCCCCATGCGCTATTCACGGCGCGTGCGTATCGCACAGGGATTAGCTTTCGTGTTTGTGTGTTACGAATGTGGACTAGTTTATTTAGGACAGCTCCAAATGACAGTTTAATAAAATGTGGTTCATACAAATATTATTTAGAATTAGTAATAGTTTCAGTATTAGTGAAGTTATTAATGAATATAGTACTCATTTTATTTAAATGTTTAAGATGGCTCGCCTCCTTATAACTATTCTTGGTACGCCACCCCTTAAATGCGAAATTTCGATTCTCCATATGACCTATTGTCATACATTATATGTTTTAATGTTCTGCATTGAATACTTTTTAATTATTGTCGATAGATGAAGTTGCTGACGTAATAGTCTCCATCAAAATAGTTTATCGTTACGACAACCCATCGAGTATGTCTCCTCTGAAAATTGTTGAGATTTTAGTAAACGTTCCAATTAAGTGATAAATTACCCCTTTTTCCATTATAAATTTTCAAGTTGAAACCCCGTAGAGATATTTCCTCGGCTCCACTGTTTTCCTCAGTATTATAATTCAATTTTGCACATGACCCATCTCATTTTTCTTTAGATTTCCTAGTTAAGAGCCTGGTACAAAGTTAGAGAATCACGTATATACGCAGGGTGTTCCGAAGTCAATTTACCGAAAGTAACCGGACCATAAACGACAGGCTGCCACTGTCAGAGTCGACCATACATCGTGATGTGAATGGAAAGCTACTCATATGAATAGAAAACTTCGGTCTCAACAACTAGATCTCTTGTATTCGTTGCATAAAAAAATACATCTACCCAGTTCCTGGGATTACCAGTAAAATCGCTGACTTTGAGTAAGGACACGGAAGGTGGTGCAGGTTCGAATACCTTCCAAGAGCAGTATGCTGAAATGGTACCTTCCCTTAATGCCCGGGGTATTCTCAAGGGCAAAGTACAAGATACTGCGAGATAAAGATAAAATGAATTTTATGGGCGATAACAGCACTATGGCTTACGCCCTTCCCGATACGAGAAGATACTGCGAGAGGCGCGGTGAAGACTATAACGGATGCCCTACAGATCATAATCATAATCTTACATTGCTAGTTTACACTTTTCTTCTGGGGCCAGATAATCATCTGTGGGCGAGAACCATCACATGTCGGAGGGCTGCCGTCACCTGGCGAGTAGCTAATTTTGAGCTTTGCAAAATGCTACTAACGAAAGACTCATCTACCATACACACCCACATTTCCTAAAAGTCCAGAGTGTCTACTTTATATCAGTGCGAACTAGAACTTTCCCCGTGTAATAGAATGTACACAGGATCTTTTCCCCAAACCATTGCAAACACTTCTCATGTCGTGGCTACGAAACTTCCAATTTTGCCATGTATGACTTAGGAGCTCTAAATTCCTTGTTCATGAAGTTATTCGTTACTGGTACTATTTCTCGCTGAGCGTTCTATTAAGACCACCTTTGTTAGCTTGAATGGATACTTCAGGGTACAAATCCTATTAAGATAATTCGATGCTTGTGAGAATCCACTCAACATTTGAGTTTAAATGAGATAACATGAAAAAAGTTTTGACAAACCTTCACAATTCAGGATAATTAGGTTAGACAACAGCGTTCGTCAAATAAAATCTCTCCCCGGCAGAAATCAATTCTCCTCTCCACTGCTCATTGTTCATCTTGAGAACAAAGACAAACATTTGACTTATCTTAACACTGCAGTGCTCTCCATTCAACCCCAACGGTATCCACATTGGAAGGTGGTGCAAGAGGAACGTTTGAAAGCTACTTTACAGTTCAAACTTATTATTGTGTTAATCAATGAATTATCTTGGATCATTTCATATTTCATGAAGAACATGGATTAATAGGTATTCAGACTCAAACAAGTTCATAAACTTTTCAAACATCTGAATCACAGATAGAAGCACATTCGCACTTTAGTTGAGAGGTGACTTGACGATTCTTCTGTATCTTTCTGTCTGCGGAAGTTCTTTAAGAAAATATTCCTTGACAACATTCTACTTATTTTTTTTACTCTTCCTGTTGCTGAACTCAAAGTCAGCCATTTGCACTCTACATGTTCCACAAACTAACAGCTTCCAAGTACATTTTGTAAGTTTTTATATACCTCCATCCTTACATCCCCCACCCAAAAATAATAATAATAATAATAAACCCTATGAAATCCACTACTTCCTTGCCAAATACTGCTGTTGCTTTCCCAAATCCTTCATGAATAGTATGCAAGGTTTCCTATATCGACAAGTGCACGTAAATCTTGTAGTTTCTCTGCTTCACTAATATCCCCCAAAACAGCTTTTCTTAAGTTACACGTTCCTTTAGACTAAGTTAACATTACCTATAGAAACCATGATATTGTTCGAATATCTTAACTTGATGCTCGTCGCATAAAGTAAGAATCCAGATGATACACAATTTTTTTTTTCATCCTACCAATATCGGATCTCGAGGTCTAGTTGTTCCCTAACCTGCCTCTTAGTTCATCATAAGAAATGAAAGTGAAAATGTGAAAACTTGTTACCTCAAAAAAAAGGTAATTTTACACATCCACATGAAAACCCAGAATCTACAATCTGGAAGCATCGTTCTAAATAAAACATTTACATTCGAAGAACTGTATGAATTTCACAACTTTAAGTGCCTATAAAAGGTCTGCTTTTGTTGAATCTGATTTGAAATATCAATATGTTAAAGAGTAACAGTGAAGATCCAGAAATCACACTTCCCCTTGTTATACCTGACGGTGCTTCATAAGCGCTACTTGAAGATAAAGCTCTATTTGACATCACAGATGTTTCAAATGTTAACTGTATTATTTTTATGTTTTTAACGAGAGAAATGTGACTAGGCGTTTGTGAATGATCTAACAACTGACTAAGTCCATGATTATCACACTTAATTTGTTTCTCGACAGAATACTTTGAATTTGAACCTTGCTTTTCACACTGTATCTGCCCAATACAGTTCTTCTATTTTAACAAATTTGGATTAAAAGATATCCGTCTATTTGGAATTCTGGTTTATAAAAAAATCACTTTTCACTTTTTAATAGAACACAAACATCTGAGAACGATAAAATGTGTTAGGTAAGAGTTAGTGGTGTTTTACTATTGTCTCACAACAACAATAATGAAAATCCCACTATTTCTTCTTCTGGCTTCTGAAGAATTACTACGGTCTTTTCTTCTATCTTCATCCCACACAGTATATACAAGCTCAAGCCGTCAACGATCTTTTGCTTGATCATCGACAGCCTAACCTTGTAAAAAGCTTGTCAAATGATGATCGAAGGAAACATAATAGCAACAAAACATAAGTTTGGTTTATTGTGGTTTGTGTATTAACGCGGCAAATCATATTTCATAATAAAACAGTCTTCGGGTCCTTAAGCTATAACGAAACAAAATCAAGGCCGCATAACTGAAAGGAAATGGTAAACAATTTAGAACAGGGATCTATTAAAACTGAAGTTTAAAGTTTAAGACATCAATGAAATCCTGAAATAAAATAATGCAAGAACAGATCCGAGCATGTCAAGCCTCTTAAGTTTACCTTCATTGGGGCTTCTAAAAGTATCACTTCGATACTTTCAAGTTCAGAGCTGAGAAGTAGGATAAAAGTCATGCTTTAAGGTTTCTACTATTATTGTTTCACACTGATATCTCATTCTATAATACACCAAGCAAACTTCTATTATGTTTATTCTTGCCCGAACTATTTATAAAATACTTAAATATTATATTAACTAGTATTTGAACTACAAGAACGTTATTTATATTATTACAACTCCGAGTGGTTTACGGTTTTTAATAATGTTCTGGTTTGATGTATGTGGATTGCAAGTATTTTTTGTAACTGACAATACATTTCAAACAGTGATTGAGTGTAAAATTTGTAAGAACTCAGGTGACTATGTGGATTAGTCAAGATCGGTAACAGCTGAAAAGATGCACAAATAAACTAATGTAAATTCGTAATCGTAAACTTACCTAATTTTCTCCCCCGTTCAGAAAGTTACATACAAAGATTTATACAAGTTTATATGCACGGTCCATAACACAAAATTTGCAATTTTGAAGCTGAAGTAGCACCTGAAGAATTTATTTTTCAGAAAAATGCTTTTGCAGGCTTATTCAGGAAGACTAAATTCAACTTATTTTCACTATTAGAATCCAATCACATAACTTTGACTTTTATCGTTCCTCCCTAACATACACGTGATTTTTGTCTACTATTCGTGAAATAACCTTAGTATCCTGTGCAAGATTTTTCGAGTGATTTAGGTGGGCGCAGTAATAGGGTTATAGCGTTCTTACTGAATACTTTTTCTAGGTTAGTGACAACAGGTTATTTCACGGATAGTAGGCAAAAATCAGGTGAATATACAAAGGGATATAATTTAAGGTAAATATATCATATATATAATAAATCACAGCCATATTCAATCCACTACTGGATCAGGCCTCTCCCCGAAGGGAGGAGTTGGTCTACTGCTCCCACGCTGACCAGAAGGGTTGGGAGAGGAGAGTCGAAGCTCTCACTGTGATCGCCACTATCTTTTATTCACAGCAGCTCCTCAATTGTCCTCACGATGCTGGGTCAACACCGAAATTTTTGAGCCCCCACCGGAGTTAAATAAAATTCAACAATTTCAAGTGATTTTAGCACAGACGAAAATAGGTACGCGGTTTAAGTCTATATTGTTATTTAATCTATGATGGTACCTAAACAAAGACCGTGGCTGCTTATTCCCCTCCCTTTCCCGAAAGAGTGCTTAGCTGCCTGTCATTTAAATGTGTAAGTTTAAAAAATAAACCCATCCCGAAGATGGACTATGTACAGATAGGAAGTGACGGATTCAGTTACATTTACAGAAACCAACACCCTTTAAGATATACATACCTTTATTACCCTGTTTGACTATCGCTGGTCCTTGTGTTGGTCTAGCAGTCTGAAATGAGAAGAAAAAAATAAATGCCATAATAATGACCTTACACATAATTTGACATTCGTTAAAAACACAGTAACATATATATCTTTCCTGATATTACAACAGTAACTTGGGAATATTTAGATTCTAGAATATAGTATACTTTAATAATTCCTTAAAAGTTTTAACAACTGTAATCGAACATTTTGATCAAGTAGTTGTACACGACGTTATATTATACATGAAAATCACATCAAGTTGTTATACTATATTGTCACACTATGATGAGCCAAAAGTGCGTGCGATCTCACAAGAGACAATAGAAAGCTTAAACGAAATTGTAAAAATGTCTGTCGTTAAATGAATGGTTTTAGTACAATATTTTGAGATATAATGTCAATTTTTCTGCTCACTCTTAACCCGAAATTGCAATTGTGCGTTTCAATAATACACTAATACAAAATGAAATCACAAAAGCTAGTAGTAGTTACGATAGATAAATGGAACTTCCACAGCATCATATATTGCATTGATACAAGTTACAAGGTAAAAACTCATAGAAGCGCACAGCACCATACTTTGAAAACCAAATGACCATATCTTTACCCGTTTTGGATAAAAAAAATAATTTTCTTATGTAAACGTTCAATTTTATTTATAAAAACTGCACGTTTCCCAGGAAACTGTGTGTTATTTAACCATCAGCCCCCACTAGTTACAAAACGATACTTCGCTCAAATAATCTTCATGTCATGTAGAAGAACATATTCAAAAAACATTTTGTAACTGATGGGGCCTGACGGTTAGAAGAAACATTTTATGCTCTAAAGTTGAGTACCTCACGTAGAAGTATATATTTGAAATTCAGCTAAATAAACCATCATATGTCTGAAAGTTCTTATGATATTCAAACCACATTTTGTGTGACAAATACCGATATTATGAACATATCACAAAAAATGTTTCTAGTTGATAACATCAACCGTGTTTGAAACAGAAAATATTTACTGCTTATCTTGCTGACGCTAAAATATCATAACACATGCTTAAAAACATCATCGAAGAAATGTGAGCGTCTTCAAGAGGAAAACATTTTCGTCGTCGATAGACGCTTCCAGGATTCATTCCATCTTCTATCAGACTTGGTTTTTAATCTGAAATGCCCGAGTTCCTGAAGAAAGGACAAAAACAGAACACGACCTTGTAGGCAAATAAATCAACGATATTAAAAGGAATTACAGTGGGTGGTGGAATCTGCGAATAGCAGAGTTAAGCAGTGGAAGGCTCCGGCTCTTATAATACCCAACACACAAATAGGTAATACAGAGTACGTCCATATCGTGTTCCATTTGCAACGTCTACGCTTGTGAGAGACGTCTACAGATGAATATATCGCAAGGAAAACGGCCCTTATGCGCAGTACTCCTTTTCTGTTTAAAATGAATGTACATATTAATGTAACGATGCCGACAAAAATGACAAAAGCATTCAAACTGTGTTACATTTAAACAGTAACTTACGTGTGGTTAGCTTTTTGATTGTAGAATGTTTTCACATTACCAGCGTTTCTCCTCTGACTCGAGGATTCAAGTTAAACGACCGTGATATTCGCATGAAGAATATCTATGATAGGAAGGAATAACGGTTAAGATAAGAAATGGAAAGAAGTACATCTATTTATCCTGTATGTTTGTAGTGTGATGTCCGGTACCTTTCACGCGACTGCTTTAGTTTTTACACAAGATGGTTCTAGTTTCTATCTGTGGGATATGCAGTTTATTGCCTCTTGGGAAAAAAATTGGTAGTTAAGGTTAAATATGCCGAAAACCCGTAAGGAAATAATGCGTATTTGGTTGTAATTTAAATGTGGATGAATATAAAGTTTGTGGAA
The DNA here is from genome assembly GCA_022664845.1 of Lepisma saccharinum. NCBI lineage: Eukaryota > Metazoa > Arthropoda > Insecta > Zygentoma > Lepismatidae > Lepisma > Lepisma saccharinum. The sequence goes on along the minus strand of JAGDQP010006696.1, from coordinate 48,025 downwards.
AATTAGTGAAATTACTCATAAGCTGGTATGGTTTATGAATGTTGCGGGCTAGGAAGAGATGTCAGGTAGGTGTCTTAAGTGAAATCAAGAGGTTGTCTAAGAAAAGATACCCAGTCTTATTTAGGTTTTCTTTATCAAGAATGCGTGAAGGCTCTTTGATAATTATGAAGCATGATTCTCTTGTTATTCAGTTAATGAATGAATCAGTCTTTTACAAATTGCGGGTAGATGCGATATTATATTTTGATTCTTTAATTTGAACTTAACCAAGCGTCTGTGGCTCAGACTGGGATAGGGTAGAGGGAAGAAATAGGGCAGGGCATGAAGCTGAAGGTACCATCCCCGCATGTGCTTGGTGTAACTGAGGAAAACTTCGTCAGGATGGTCGGTCGCTGGCATCGAACCCAAGAACTCCCGAATGCTAAGCCAACACTTTACGAACTAAGCTAAAATCACTCTGTTGGATCCTTTAATGTGTCCGGATAGACCTGACACAAGACGATGGAACTTCCGTGCATCCCATGTTATTTCACTCAAGTACTTATATTGCGCTTGGTCATACCAACATATGTTTCATTTCACTCATCTTCTCTATGAAAAATGGCTTTTGTTACCAATGAACATTTTTTCATTACCCTTTGAGGAGCACAAGGTCTGTGTGATATGCTTTTTTACTGTTTTTGTGTATGTTTAAAAAATTGGTAAATTTTGTATTTTTGGGTCAATTTAGTAAGTAATGACTTCGGCCCGTCTCGAGTCCATTAACAGTTAATTATCTAAAATTCACAAACATCCATGCCCCAGCCAGGATTCAAACCCGGGACCTTCGAGTCGCTGGCTTGGCGTCTCAACCCACACGACTACCAGGTCGGTTTGTGTATGTTTTAAGATTTTGGATATATAGGTATTTTAACGTACTGTGTTATCCTCATTACGTGGGATATCTTTCTGGATAGAACTTTCGGTTCCTTGGAGCCACTTATGTAAAATACATATGGTGTATCTATTCTTTTCACCTAATACGAAAATGCTGTCTAATTACTCTTTTAATTACACTTGCTTGGAGAAGAAATCCAAATGTTATATTTTGAAATAGGGCAATGAGAGAACCCTTTGTGAATCTACATTGTGTCTGAAGAGGGTTTGTTGTATTCTGTTGTAATTATTTGATCTGGATCTAGTTATATAGACAAAATTAACCCTTCCTGGATTTTCTTTTTCTTGGTTAAAACTTAATTTCGGATTAACTTAAACTTTAGAAGAGATAATAAAATTTCGATTAATTTTGTTAAAACAATAGAACGTCGTTCAAATATCGCATGAATTTTACGAATTTTAATGCAGAATTAGATATAATAGAGTTTTCCATGTGGTCCATGACTATGTTGGCCAGGATTGCTTACAAAGGACTACCCATAACAAGACCATCCCAAGACCATGACAAGACTTTGTGCATGCAAAGTATCTTCGAACTGGAAGAAGTTAACAGCAAGATAAATGGCAATTCTCTCCACATACGAAGTTTCATCAAAATCTGAGATGGTATGGTGACATTTTCACTTTTCTGTGGATGATTTGACGTGGAATGACCCAGCTGTGACAGCAGAAGCCGGAAGTATAAATAAGCACAGATCACCCAAACACACGAAACCCTGAGGATGAGTACATCGATCACAGTGCTTGAAACGCAGGGCAATTACAAACCAATTGTCACGGCTGAAAGCCCAGAACATTTTATTCAGAATTCGAATCTATTTGGTTGGTTCACATGTCTCATAACACGTTTATCACACTTACAACTCATTCTTTGAAGTTAAAGAAAACGTTCTTTACAGGCATAAATAATATTAACGATGTTATTACTCTACACGAGTCAGTAAGACAGCTACAAAGAACGTAGCTCCACAGTTTGAGCAAAATTTACTTATTAGTTAAAGATCAGGTAGTTTGTATGTTAGCACACTGCACAAGAAGAGAGTACAATCCAAATCATGTTCTTACTATTCAATTATCAAATATTATCTACAGTTTTTTAATTAATAAAACTACCATGAATCAATGTTTCGTCACCATCCTAGGAAATGGCAAAAATGTTAAAGGTATCGCAAGAACTTTCAGTGTTCCGCAATTGAACACTTTGGCCACCTTCCCTAGCGTCGGTTTAGTATTTTGTTTACACAGAATGAATGAGCACAAGTACATCAAAATAATCTAAACAATTGCACCCAACAGAGATATGACATGCACAACTGAATGATATTTACAACGTTAAACGTAAAGTTACCTTTGGAGCAACCGGCAATGTTGTCAGTGGTATCTGAATAACAGCGTCAGATATGGGTGGCCTCGAAGGCATTGGAAGAGACACTGAAGACGTAGAAAACCCTGGAGCGTATTCTGGAGGTGGTGCTGGCTGTGGAGGTGGGGGTTCAGGGGGTAAGGGTGGTGGTAGCTTTGGAGGAGGAGGTCTGTTCATAAGATGGTATAAGACAGGGTTTACTGGCTGAGAGATGTGAGTAGGAGGAATAGTAACGGGAGGAGGAACATTAACACAAGGAGGTGGAATACTAACACGAGAAGGTGGAATACCAACACGAGGAGGGGGAATACCAATACGAGGAGGTGTCATTCCTGGAACTGGTGGCTGAGCCTCTTCAAGAGTTTTCTGCACGTCTTTAGGAGCAAGACGTGGGTCACACGGCGAAACCAGCTTCAGGTTAGCAGATGGTAGCACCACAGGATCTTGATATGTTGGTCTGTAATTGTAGGTGTCTTCTTGCACTGGCCCGTAGCTTTGAGATGATGAATACGAGAGAAATGTAGCTGTAGTGTTCACAAAGAATGTCTGCGAAGAGAAAAATAGAATTAGGATCGTGGCCGCAACAATTATATTTTATTTATCGCAATAAAACTAATAGATTTAATCAGAAATCTTTAACATGCGATAACATTTAACAACATTTCTGGTACTTGTAATTGGGAACACAGTACACAAAAACAAGTCAAATTAAACTCTGTCTTTCTGCAATAATAAAACAATGATTCTAACATCAGCAACTCAAACCATTAACCACATCTCACAAAAAGAAAAGAAAAATGAAATAAAAATTATAAAGCACTTCTTCACTCCATGTTATAAATACTGTTAAGTGTAACGGAACGTATGTCAGAATGAAATCTCGATAACGATTTTTTTCTATTTTAGTAAACAAATTCAACGAACGACAGAATCAAATGGTACACTCAGAATCATAGAAAATAGCCAATGGAATCATTTTTTCCAAGTCTGAAATTAGAAAAAAATTGCCAACACTCAAGCTAGTTACGTAGGAATCTGAGCAACTGAAATGTTTGTCTTCAAATCTGAATGGGATGCTGCTTCAGTGTAAAGAGTACAACGTTTCGAATTTCGAACATGCTCTCATTGGCCATTTTCTATGAATCTGATCGTACCATTTTGAGCCAAGAATTTTCTCTGAGGAGGACACTACTACTAACCATGCTACAAAGGGAAGTTCTGAAAGTTAAGATATAAGTACTTCATCGATAGTATGACCACCCCTATTTGAAACCAGGTGTTCATCATCTTTTCTTCCGACATTCCTGTTCAGTCTATGAAGGTGAAACTTAAAGAAAAGCTTCCTGACCAAAAGCTTTACTGCCTTATGAACATTGTTCAGTTAGAAAGAGAAATGATCGGCGTGAAGAACCAGATATAAAATTATCGACCTCTACATAAAAAACTGATTACGTACACGAACGTTTAACATATATAGAAAAAAGTAGAAGCAATAACTGGACAAGAACATTCGAAGTAAAAGCGGACATCCTTCCAACTGCAAACCAATAATATCAAAGCAAATTTTCTCATATCAAAACTACCGATCACCACATTTTACTTTGTTCTGAATTCTAGGACAAATCACTATCACATTTTCTTGTATTTAGCCAAATACCATATAATCTAATATAGGCCACACTGGCCTGATGACACGCTGATTGAAATTTCTTAAAATGCTTCAAATTCTGAACAAGAAGCACTACGCAAAATAGTTAAAATGCAAATGGAAAACTGAATTTAAGATTGGAAACTTACATCAATGATAACAATCTTAATTCCGAAACATTTGCTCTTCCTCATGTGTTTTCCTAAAATGTACGCCTTGGATTAGTTCATGTTATTTAAGTACTCATTGCTTAATTCTATATACAGCAAAGAGTTACTGGAAATATTCACAAATCTAAAACCCTCAACCACATCTTCCATATTTAAATTTACATGGTCTATTTCCAAGAATCTTATTTATATAATCTAAAGTCACATTCCTTGATGTAGTCATCACTTTGGAAAACAACATCCTTACTACTTCCGTTCATATAAAACCAACCAACCACAGCAATACTTGTATTATTCAAGTTCCCATCTTTACATCCAAAAAGCTATTCACTTCTCCCTTGCCTTCAGAGGACAACGCCTGAATTTCACCACCTCTGCAATCGAAATCTACAACCACGGCTACCCACTTAACCTCGTATCTAGCAGATTCGACGTGCAACCACACACGCTCAACCTATCATACTCCCAACACCAACCCGAATTCTCCGGCCTTGATCACTCAGTTTCGTCCTAAACTTGCCAAAATCAAACAAATTTTGCATTCCCACTTCCCTATATTTTAATCTGACCCCGACACCTGATCTGTCTTTTCCACCAAGCCGAGATTAGCTTTTCAGCATCCTCCCAATCTTAGAAACATCTTGATCCACACTAACCCTTCGTCCCATCTGCCTTCAGTTCCCGCCAACAAACGTAACAGCGCTAGATTTAAAATCTGTCCCATCCTTATTATGTCTCCAACTATCTCTATCAGAACAGCCGATGGTAACTTCACTCTACATTCCAAAGGAACTTGTCAAACCCTAAACATCATATATGTACTAACCTGTACACTCTGTCTAGTATTGTATGTGGGGAAAACAGACAATCCCTTGAATCTCCATATCAATAATCACAGTTACTTTTCCATCACCAACATACCCGATTCGCCACTGTCTATACACACGCAATTGCACAACATTGACTTCGATGACTGTTTTCGTACAGCTATAATCCGTACCCTATCCTCACCACAAACACATCTACACGTAGCCTCTGGGAAGGAGCTTTTCTTCAGGGCTTGATTGCAAAACTGCAACCTGGTCTAAACCTGCAGTAACTTTCTTTTCTTTCTTCTCTACACGTCTACACTCATATCTCCCCTCCCCATACACTTCCAGTCTATTTAGTTTCTTTGCTCGTCTGTTCTTTGTCAGCTTCTTCCCTCCCTGAGCGTTTCCTGTACTGACTCCCACTTTCTGTGATTGACTCGGCAACCTACTCCCTTTTCATTGTGTTTCCTACACTATATCCCACTTCCTCTGACTGCGTTTTCTAAACTAAATCCCATTTTTTCTGGCTGCGTTTTCTATACTGCATCCCACTTTCACCGAGTGCGGTTTCTGTACTGAATTCCATTTTCCTGCGTTTCCTTTACTGAGTCCCAGTTTTTATTACTATTATTTATTGTACTCTGTCAATTTTCAACACAAAACACCATTTCCCATTCCCATCAGGACTTTCGCACGCGCAGAACGTCGTCCATTGTTTTTGTTGTGGACGTCCACCATTTTGTTTTCTATCTCTTCCTATTGTCCACGTGTGTTCAGTGAACTTTTTTCTTGTCTACAATTTAAGATAGAAAAACCGAAATATTTAAGTGACTTTATAGTGTTAAGTGTGTAACTGTGCAAGTGATCTTCGTCAAGATACTATGTAAGTACAATTCCTTTTCTCTCTATTCAAATTTAACCAATTATGTATATAGGCTTAGATGTAAAAGTCAGACTTACGAACAGTCGACTAGACACTGGTGTCTACAATTAAACCTAGATCTCTATTACAATAGCTCCTATTCGCACTACATGAAACGTTTCTTTCCATATGGCCTTGTCATCCTGGACACCCACATCTGCTTCGTGTGGCTATTAATAGTAATTTTATCCGTAAACAATCGGACTGTACCAATAACTCCTATACACTCCAACCTGCCTTCTTTCATTATTGACGACGGATATATATCACTTCATCTCAGCAGACGTTCGTAAAAATGTTTCTCAACCTCCCACAGACCACAAATGCAGTACTAAGATCAAGATTAATGTATCAATCTATAATTCACAGTCGGAATATTATAGGTATTTCTTGTATCACTAGCAAGATCCCAACAACGAGAAACAATTTACAAAACAATCTCCGTTGTACTACCTATAAATAAATCCTCTTTAACTGACTAGTACATGTGCCATTTTATCCCACAACTAACAAGTACATTCAACCTACGAACGTTAGAAATACGCTATATATTTTACTTCTGCATTCTGTGTTAGTATTAAGCACGTAAAATCAATAAATAAACGTTTAACGATTCTTCGACTTCCAGGATATTCGTGTAAATTATTAATGTCAAACGAGCTGGTGAGCTGGATGTAACGGAATTTACAGTTTTTGTTCAAGTATGCTCCGAACCATGGTGCTGAATGGACTGGCATTCGGTATGAACCTGGGTCTACGCGCTCGGACACAGACCTCTCAAGAGTTCTACAAAGCTATCTATAATCTCTTAAGAGTTTGAAAATACTCCTATATCTTCCATAGTTCCCACATATGGAATAATGCTATTTCAGAAATGCATGCACTTTACGCTAAGTATTAAATTCTACGAAATACGAGGACAGATAGGATTAATCACCCAAGTTTCTACTTTGATTTACTCGAAAGATCATTCGTTTTCCATATGTTGTTACCAAAAGCTTCAAATTCAACTCTCTGACACACCATCTTCCATTTAATGTACACTACACCACACCACATCATAAAGATTACGCCAACTCCTTCTGCAATTGGATAACAGATGTACTTACGTTGTTACTCTGTTGAGGCTGCTCAGCAGCAGATGGTTGCACACAACTACTGTAGGTATACGGCACATTTCCGTAACTTGTACTCTGGGCTGTAGTTGTTGTCACAGCATAGCTACTTGACTACAATACATTAAAATCACATTAATTACAACATAACAAATTACTCTCAGTCGTTGGTTAACAGCATCATGCGGTTAATTCTTTTCATACCACGGAGTCTACACCAATAGTTACCACTTCGAATACTACAACAAATGAGTCACATGATTTACAACATTTTATAATATTTTTTGATGGTTGAGGTACATAATTTTCCACACTCACAACGTACTTACAATAGGACGTGAACGTTCAAAACACCATTATTTTATTTTGTGTTCAGTACGCTATTATCTTAATTGTCCAGTTCATTTCTGACTTGTGGCATCCAGTTAAAGAAACAATTTGAAAAGTTATCACGGTATTACATTTCCATATCTCTTGACTAAAAGTGGAATGTTTAGTAGCTTCAGGTCACAAGACTAACTAAAATCCCACATTTCTTTGCTTTCCTGTAGAAAGCCACAATTACTAGAATTTGATTAGATCTATCACGTTATTAGAATTACACTATATTACTTATTGTTCTTACAAAATATAAAATTAATACAAATTTCACGAAATGATTCCAAAAACCTTCCATTGCTACATCTTGGAATTCAAAATAAATAAGTTCTTACATATTATTTACCTAACCATGCCCACCAAGTCACAATATTGATGCGTATTATTAACAGCTAACGAAACAATAATCTACTGCTATCTACTGAATAGATTTTTAACCAAACGATTTAAAGTATCTCTTAAAAATCTTTAGGTAGTAGCTTCACTCAAATAAACAACACATGAACAGAAAGAGAAAAGGAACTCGGAGGACTCTTCCTAAGATGCAATTTAAATGTTGTTAACTTTGTGTGGTACGTAGAATCACGACAAAACAATGATACAAAAGGTCTTACCTACTTCTGACACAATTAACTTGAGGATGCGGTCGAGGAAAACTGTCCCCAACTCAGTTTGCCGAGCAGTTACCCTATCACTGAACTACTGGCAACTTCTGTATTGACACTGTATTTCTCTGGTCTCAGCTCAACCAGCAACCCTTCATAAATAAAAATTGGCTGTTTTACCGAATAGTTCAGTGGTAGGGTAACTGTTCCGCAAACACGAGACCTGTGCTTGACTCCCTGTTAGTACGGCAATACCTTTTCCTGTGATTCTTTTAACCCACAAATAGAAACATAACAAAGTTAACTAAATTTAGTATCGAGATAACAAGTTTCGCAGCGAACGGCATTGCAATACGCCATGACTCACGTGACTGTAAGACTCACTCATAGACATGTGAGTGCACAGTTATCCGCCTACTGGTAAACAACTACATATGCTAATGACCAGACGAATAAAAGTATTCTATGGAAAGTTAAACAAAATAACCCATAATTCTATTTGTGGAGATGAGGAATAAGATGGGCTTAACTTATCCAGTGTTCAACTGCAAGAACCGAGGGTGACGGACAGAAAAATGAGAATTCGGAAACCCCTTGACAGAAGTAATTTGTTCCAAGTGTTTATTTGGTTATGCTATAACAAGCAGTTTTAGTTATGAGAAAGTAATCTTGGCCACAATTCATCTTATTACAAACGTTAAGGGGAACAAACAAACGCTTAGGATCAGCTTGTGAGATTTTCCAAACATTTAAGAAACCGAAAATTAGCAGAATGTTTGTTTTAATGACCCTGGAGCGCATGTAGCAAAGATTAGTGGGAAACCTTGGACTGCCTTACTGAAGATGCACTGGATGTTTCTTGAATCCACAGATAAAGTAGCAGAGGGTCCTGAAATCAAGACTTCTTTGACGACATGGCAACAATTTCTATTGGGGCATCCTCTTTACCAAATTAAAAAAAAAAATCAAGAAACTTTTAACCAGCAAAATAAGGTATACGCATCAAGATCCGAGAAAGTTGTGAGAGAGTTGAAGTGCAGAGGAACCACCAACACTCCTCCTTAGTGAAGCTGCAAGAGTGAGGACGGTAAGTTATGCTGCAGGCACCCAATTTCTTTTCTGTGTGGCGGTACTTGGTATCAGTGATTTTATGACACAGTATAAATAAGTGCATATAGCGTACCCTAGCAACGGGATCATAGTAAACAAACAAACACATCTAAAATTCTTTATATAATCACTGGAGGAATAATTAATATTCAGATATGCTTAAAGATCAATTATATGCTGATTACAGAAAAGCTGCGACTGTGCTCAATAGCTGGCAGCACTATAAAGTATGTTGAATTGAAATAGATTATATTATATCTATAATTATTAAAATGATTTGTTTATTAGTTAATTATGATTTATATTATATATCATTATTGTTTGTAATGTTTTAAAGATTTATATAAACTAATTTTAATGTTAATAAGAATATTAATGCAAATTGCTATATTAATAAATGTAATCAAATATTGTATAAGACAGGGAAGAGTTCCATGAAAAGTTAGTTAATTAGTTCGAATTAAGTTATGCACTATGTAAATAGTTTCAGCAGATCAATACTTTTATTAGTCACCTGCCAGACTGCCAAGCATATTTTGTAGCACGCCCGATCCCGACGAGTGGGAGAGCTGGAGCAAGACTATTGTCTGCAGGTTAGACTCTATTCCTCAAGAACCAAGAACCCACGCGATTGAGCTAGCTACGATACATAAACTTCAAAAGGCTCTTCATATTTTCTATGCCAAAGGGGTGAAAACCAGGGCAAGTGTTATGAACAAAAGGTACTGGAACCCACAGTTAAAGATCTAAACAATACCTTGTTCAGAAATGAACATTGGAAATTTTGGGACGATTCTGCTCTAGCCCATAAGGCGAACTCGAGGGGTGGAATGAGCCCAATATTCCTGATTTGCACTGCTGCCGGACCCTCTGGTAGCTCCAACCTGAATCCCCTTGGACTATAAACTCTGGTTAGTGCTTGAGGGCATTGTCTACATGAAAAGACGCCACAATCTGGATAGTTTGAAGAGCTCATTGGTAGATGCAGTAGCGGATGTTTTCTAAGAGACAACTACTGCTGCTGTCGATGCATGGTCAAAAGAACTTCGAGCCCGCATGCAGACAAAAAAGGGCCTTTAAAACTAACTGATGTTTTGTGCATGTATAATATGTGTGGGTATAACATAATAAAAATAATAAATTACAAAATCCCAAGCATATTCCATTAAAATACATGTAAAAGTATTTAAAGCAACTTTATGTTGATACTGGTAACTAACAACCGCAACTAAGAACTAATTTTCTCTAACCCTGCCTTCCATATTACATATATACAAGGTGTAACTTAATTAATGTAACAAACGTCGGGAGGTGATTCCTGAGATCAAAACAAGAAATAAAGTCATCTGGCATATTCTCGAATTCCGCTTCGTGTAAGAGATACAGGGTTGCCAACTTGGAATCCAAAATCGACTGTTGACAATCTGACTTCTTGTAACTGAACAGAAAGATGTGGACAAACTTTGGGAGGTGATTCTTAAAACAAAACAAGAAGGTCCTAGGAATACAAGCAAAAAGGTTGCATCATTTAGGATGCAGAAGTCGAAGGTGGGGGGAAAGTAAAGGTCAGAGCAGTGTAGATCGAATACCAAGAACAGCAGAGGTGGCGGTCCAGGACAACGTGACACTGTGCGGACTCAGGCCGGAACATTCGACAGGGTACGTCAGTCATTGATGTGGCGTGTGAACGCTTGCATTGAAAGCCATGGGGGGCATTTCGAACATTTACTGTGCCTAAACTAGAGGTAAGTAAGCTACTACTGTGTTGTACGTATGTTGGCTACAAAATTACTCTTACTGAGAGCGAAGTGTGCATTTCTGGTTACATTTGTGCTAAGTTACTCTACAGGTTATCATTCGTGCTCCGTGTCTCGCATGACTTCGCCCATCGCCTGTGTGTTCGCTGTCCTTCTTATATCTTCAGTCATTCGCTTTGTGAGCATTCGTCGTAGTTGTCCACCTTACTTCTTACGAGCGAAACTTGCGTTCGAGGCACGTATCGTCTCGGTCACGCGACAGTTCCATCAACTACCAGACTGATGCTGCTTATTGAGACACCTCTGTCTGCGAAATTATGTATAGTACAGTTTTACCTCATCTTTGTAGGTACATGTTTCCTGTTTCGATGTCTGGAATCACCTCCCGCAGTTTGTCCTGTTCAGTTACAATTGTCAACAGTCGATTTTGGAATCCAAGTTGGCCATCCTGTTACTCTTACACGAAGCCAAATTCGAGGATATGCCAGAGGACTTCTTTTCTTGTTTTGATCTCAGAAATCACCTCCCAAAGTTTGTTACATTAATTAAGTTACACCCTGTATTTTTGATAGCTGTTACAAGTAGTTCCAATGTAGTACGGAATTTAAACTATATTTAACTTTTTCTCATTAGCTTTCGTTTACCTCCTTGAACAACGTATGCTAGAAATATTAACAACAGAACAGAATGAAAACTGTCAAATCTAGGTAATTTTGAAAATAGTAGAATCGAAAGGTTCAAGGATACATACAGAAAAAGTGAAAATAATGTCATATTTCTAAACACACCCATTTTCACGAGTTTACGCACTTCGTTGTATACACAAAAAAGCAAGGAATTATAAAAGTAACTTACGTCTACATACGAAGGAACTTGGTTATTTGCTTTCTGAGCATCGTCAGCTGCCCTAAGTGGACGAAGAGGAGATTTCCTCGTTGTGGTTCTAGACGGACTAGGCGTAAGTCTTTTCTTACTCAACCTCAGTGGTGATTTGTGTCTCCTACTTGGAGATGGACTGACAGAGATAGAACTTGATTTGCACTTCGATGATCTCTTGTTTCGAGGAGTACGAGAACGGGATCGAGATCTACTACTCCAGCTAGAACTACTTTGCCTCATTCGACTTCTGCTTCTTCGCCAACTACTACTCCTACTCCGGCTCCTGCTTCTGCTGCCCCAACTTCTTCGACTGTCTCTGCTTCTGCACCGACTTCTACTGCGTCCACGGCTTCTACTTCTTCCCCGAGCACGACTTCCATAATCTTCAGGGGAGAGAGACAATGAAAGCGGCGTATGACTTCTTCTTACCGGCGAAGATGAGTGCTTCCTGTATTTACGAGTACTTTCTGGAGAGCGTGAGCTTGATGCATCCTTTTTTCTACTTCTGGAAAGTGAGCGTTTCTTGCATATGTTTTTTGGATCGCTTTTTAAAGAACCATCAGTCTTTTCATGTATGCGTGGAGTTTGAGTTTCTTTACTTATCCCTCGCTCTGATTCTCTTTCTTTACTATACGAACGTGAAGAAATCTTACCATCAGCTGAGGTACAACTATTGGAAGAATGTCTTTTCTTATCTGGGTCTATTGCTCTTGTATGTTTATTATTTTTCCTATTAGATTTCCACACTTCGTCAAACAATTTGTCTATTTCTTCATTAAGTTTTGTTGGCTCACACGGGAGTTCATCATTTTCACTGTTCACTTTTTGTTCTTTACATTTAACAGGCTTATCTTTATTTTTGGAAGAATTCACATTGTCTGATTTCAGTAAAAGAAGAGGAGAAATGTGTTGTGAAACTACTACAAGTTTGGAGGAAGGTTTCACGCAAGAATTAGTATCTATCTGCTTCTGGGCAATATCTTGGCTAAGAACAGTACTAGATTTAGCGCTTTTAGACAATATATTCCGTTGCTCAGAATCCATACTCAATAACTTATCTTTTATATTCGAGGAACTTATCGAACCTTTCATCACTCTACTTTCTGGAACAAGTGTTTTGTGCGGTCGCATTTTCTTAATTTTATGCTTGAGTTTTTCTTTATCTTTCAAGTGTTTCTTCTTCCTTTCTTTATGCTTGTGCTTGTGTCTGTGACGCTTTTCGACTCTCTTCTCTTTCTTGTAGTCTTCGTCAGTTAACTCGTTGTCAATTATTTCTCCATCACTGGAAGCTGACACGTCCTCAGCGTCCAACGAGACGTCGGAAATCGATTCAGTATCCTTTAAAATTTCCTCCTTTAAAATTTCCTCTTCCAATAAAGGGCTCTTACTTCCTATTGCCGTGTCACATGATACGTGTATGTTATTACTTGCAGTGCTACAAGATACACAAGTCTCTTTCCTTTCTTCAGCTCTACACGGACTTTCTTCCTTTAGTGTATTTTCTTCCTGTAATGCAGTAGTTTTAAGAGTATCTTCCTCTGTACCTTCTTTTAAAGCGTCGTCGCCTTCTGTTTTAATATCTATGCTGCCCCTCTTAATATATTCATTGGTTACGGTTTCACTACTACTCACTCCACTTTTTTCCTCACCAGCATCTGTTTCAGTATTGCTGTCTACCCCTACTTCTAAAATGTCTCTGTCAAAGTTTTCATTCCTTATGGTCTCCACACTGGCACTCGAAAACTTGTCCGTTTCTACATCGTCCCCTTCCTTGATAATTTTCGTGTCTATCGTCTCTTCGTCATTGTCATCGTCGTCACTTATTTCGATCGTTATGTCATCGGCACGACCCGTCCCCGATTTGACGGTTTCTTCTTCTTCATCATCTTCTCTAATATTCCAAGATTCTCCTATGTCGTCGTCATCTAGGAAGAGTTCGTCAGCTAAAGATTGCAACTGATCCAAGCACTCAGTCACTTCAACATCAAAATCAAGTACTTCCTCCTCCTCCGCTCCATTTGCAGACGTGGACTCAGACACTTCCTGCTCAGCACTCATGATTTTACTAGCTGAAACCCCGTTGTATGATCCTTTATCTATTCTGGAATTAAAAAGTGATAAAGTATATGACAGAATGCATAATAATTTTTGAATAAGAACACAACGAACATGCGTTCAAATGCATAATTAATTAACCTACTTAGAAGCTCTTTCACATTATATATATATTTTGGATCAAACTCGATACTTTATTTATTTATTTGAAGTCAGCACGGATACAGCAAACGCCATTTTACACCATTCTTGTAACAATATGTAACAATAAAAATAACAAAATAATTATACAATAAGAAATAAGATCAGTCCCCCCAACCGTGTGCTGAGCTTGCTGAACACTTCCAGGCTTCTGATGAAACGGTGAGACTTCACCTGCACCGTATAGGAAAGTCGTACAAGTTGAGCAAGTGGGTACCCTAAACGCTGTCGGAAGCCAACAAAGGCCCAACGAGTGACAACCTACTTGTTGTTGCTTTCTCGACACCGCAATATTCGATCGAGTGGTCACCAGTGACAAAACGTGGGTCATGTATGAGACTCCCAAACGTGTCAGACATTGGATGTCACCGCGGGAACTTGTGTCTTACATTACAAGACCACTTCTACACCCACACAAGATCATGCTCTGTATCTGGTAAACTAATCGCCAAGTGGTGAACTAGGAGTTGCTACCACTAGGCCAAACAATCACTACGGACCTGTATTCGCAGCAATTGGAACGTGTGCAACAGACACTGCAACAAAAGCAGCCAGCTGGTGATTCACGAGAGTGTAGGGTTTCTTTTGCAGACAATGCCAGACCGCATGTTGCACGAGTGGCTAGGGATACCATACAGCGACATGACTGGGAGAGACTGTCATCCACAGTGCTCCCCGGACCTTGCGCCTCTTCCATTCCCTGAACAACCCACCTTCGTGGAAAATCCTTGCGGCAGGTAATCACAGACTTCCTTGCGTCCAAGACCTCCCCCCGACCTGAGCCTTAGATGCCATCAAGAAAAATTCAAATTCAACCTCCCCCAGTTTTACCGCCAGGGCATTGCGCATTTGCAAGCACGTTGGCAAAAGGTACTGAATGCCGATGTGATAACTTTGAGGACTAATGGTAAGTAACTCACGAAACTATTGTTTGCTTTGTATCTAAATGAAAGAACTAAACAAAAAAAAAAGTCCTTGTACAAAGCACATACTTCTCTATCGGTTGAGTGACGCGCTAAGCCAAAGCCGCCTACAAGCCATGATAATTCGGTTAAGTGCATCTCATTAACCGAAAATGACTTCAATTTGTAAGTATTATTATGCCTCTCATTTAATTTACAATAGAATTCACAAATATAGCTTACTGTATACCCAAAACGACACTAAAAATACCTTTTCTTAATGCTATTCCTAAGGAAGTGTAAGTTAACGGGCCAAGACATTTGGGCGCGAGTTGTTTATATGACAACTTACGCTTTGCGAATCTTTATTTTTCTCGCTGTTTACTGACCTTAGGAATTTTCTGGAAGCGAAGAGTTTATTTATCTAACGTAGTAGCAAAAAAAAAAACAAAAAAAAAAAAAACTTAATTACAGTATATTCTTATCGATTTTCTCATATAATACAAAAGTTCACAATATGTACCTAGGTATATTGTAGTAAAAGTTTTATATTAAACTGCGCGTAACCAAAATTTAGTTATTAAAAGTATCTGGCAATCAAAAGCAAAACAGCGGTTGTTGGCACAAAAGCACATTCCACAATCGTTAGATTAAAATTGAATTAGTGTCATTTTAGCAAAAAACAAAATAATTGTAACAAAATAAAAACATTAAGTAAACAATAACTAACTCTAAACTAGACAGATAAAACGTCAATGCGTGACCAAGTGTAAACTTATAAAAGCCAACAAATTGCAAATACTTGTGGCCAATCAATCAGTAAATAACAATAAAGGTCAAGTAACGAAAACGTTTTAGGAAATACTACACAAATTTAGTTGAAACCTTTAATATATAAAACTCAGTCATTAATCAGTTCACAACAAAATAATCATAAAACTAAATAGTGTACAAACAACATGTGAAACTAAGATCGCAACCTGCCAACTGCACGTGTAGTAAATAAATGCAATTAATAATCGTTATACAAATATTAAAATAAATTGCACAGCATGTTTACGCAAAATTTAGCGGCATAAATACAAGTTTTACGTTGTGTATAATAAAACACGCAATATATAAACAAACATACTACTAAAGCGCAATCATAAAACTTTAATTTCCCACTACGCCCGTGTTAAATCAAATGTCAATAAACTTATTAGCCAATCTACACAACTACTTCGTATATAAAAGGAGCGCGTACTGTAATTTTAAACATGCTATAAGACAAATACTTCGCGTCCAAACGTCCGGTGCTCAAAAGTCACGTACCCAAAGTTACCGGGAAGGGAGTAGACAATTGGTTCACTGAACACATTAATGACTAGGTTTAAGCTAGAAATACTAAGAGACAAAGTAACTGGTTATGTAAGGAATACCTGCACTCCTATTCAGAAGTAGAACAGGAACATACAGACCAGTGTACATTGTTCTCTGTTCCAATTCACAGATCCAACTAGCGGCGAAATGAAATCTGTGACAAGAGATGTCACAGAGTCGAATCACTATTACTTAGAGCAGTGAATTGAAACTGTTAAAAACCACTACCCTGAAAGAGAAGCAAGTCAACGATATGCACAAGGATTTGGGAAGTAACGCAATCTAATCTAAAACTAGCGTTTTAGTGTAGTAAAAATTAGTTGATAGTTAATAACTAATGATGCATGATTAACGAATATTATCACTGGAAGCATAAACAACGTAGGGAGGTAGTGACCAATAAATCTAGACGAGTGACTGAGTATAACTTGCACCTTGCAGTGATATGAATGGTCCAAACTGACTAAGTTCATTTGGAATGATGTAGAATTGGTCCTTTGTTTATACATCACTGAGTTCACGCTAGAAATAAGGAAGTTATTGCTTATGTAACCCGTAAGGGAAGCTCCAACTAAACTGCAAGGTATTCAAACCCAGTCAACTTCCGTTCATAGAGACCATCTATATTGATCTACTATTCGACCATGTGATGTGATCGACTCCTCGCAGGTTAGAATGAAAACTTCCTCCTAATTTAACTAACTTGGGAATTATTATATTTCTCCCATGAGACTTTGGTTTTCAGTAGGCCACTGTCCAAGGAGAACGAAAGAAACCCTTTTCGTTATATGATGCTGAATGCATTTCGAAGGTTCGTACTTCATTGACTGGATCCGTTGAATGCAGAATGTGATGTAAAATCAAGGGTTGTAGGATATATGCATCGGCCGGGGTTATATTACCTAGGATACTTTTAAGTAAGCGTGAATAAAGAGAATGGATCTTGAAGTCCTCCTGAAATGAGCACGGGACCGAGAACCTAGAAGAACTGTGTTTGCACTTGAAATCGGATAGGCCAATGGACCTTTGAAACCCAGTGTATTAAAAGCGTAAGCGGGTTCATAGTAGTCATTATTAAAAATAGGGGATTCTGAGCCACAAGGGCATTAATTCGAAACAATATTTAAATCAATGATTCCTCTCCTTTCACTTACTGGCTAGTCTCTTTCGGTAAGCCTCCCATTTGTCATTTAGAAGGCGTCTTTATGTGGTCTGCCTCCAGTCATTAACGACGTATACAAATAGAGTAATGTCTGATAGAGTTTTTAGGGACTCCTAGGTGACAGGAGAAGCTTTTCAGAATACTCATTCGCGACATTAACTATCTGTTTTTCTAGAGAATTGCTGCGGGCTGCACGGCCCGACGAAGTTAAACAGTTTTTGTCAATCAATAGAGAGAGTTTCTGCAAGAAAATTCAATTACTGAGAGGAATCTTTCTGAGGTTGAAATTATTTCTGGTTCTATATTTTTTACATACCATCTTACTTTCACAATATACAGTATCTTGTTAAAAAACAGTAACAGCCTTATTTCACCTATCTTGTGACGCCACCCTTTCTTGTGTCTCCCCGTCCCGGGATAAATGGACATAAGCGCTATTTACCTTTGTGTTTACATTCAGTTTTTAATACTGAAATTCAGTGAATATCTCTAAACGAACTATAGCGAATCAGTGCTATTTTCTATAATTAATCTCAACGCATATCCTAAAGTCCACAAAGACTTAGTGTAATAAAGCATAACGAAAATATACACCAGAGGCTTAAATTCGGCAAGAAACAATACTCCGATTAAAAGACATCAAATAATAAATAATACTCTGTGAAGGTATCTAGATACTGAATGATGCCCATGTTCGTATTACACGAAGATCTCCGACCGATGGCGGACTTTATGTATATAAACCTACTACCGAATGTAAATTATTAGTATTCCCTTGACCTTTGCCTAGTAAAGATCAGAGCAATAAATAATAATCATGCTTAGTTTGTAAGGTTCTATTTAATCACTCTTTTCCTTTTGGATCATGCAGGCTTGGGTTTAGTTAGTATGTCCGCAGCCCCTTCACAAAGGGCGGCGCCCTTCCCTGCTAGCATTAGGAAGTCCCAATGAGAAGACCTCTACTACATATAGCAACCACATATGTGCACGAACCAGCTGAAGCCCACACGCATATGTGTCATGTGACCTACAATGAAGAAATCCCTGAGATGACCTCGGACGAAGTTTAAAGGTAAAATAATGTATCAAACACTCCTCATACTTCATACATAGGTAGTTACATACATGATCACGATCCCCCACACACTTCAGCTAGCCAACATCCGATGTATACAATGGATCATTCGGGGGCGTAACAACCTTATTAGAAAACAATAATTCAACTCCTTATCAGGGCTGTGGAGTTGGAGTCGGAAGCAATTTTTGCCTTGCTGGAGTCGGAGTCGTCAAAAACATACCGACTCCTGCTAAACGCAAATTATAACATGATTCGTTAAAAATTAAATTTCCCATAGGATTATGGCTTAGTAGAAGTTCTCGCTGGGTTCTGAGTTAATCCCTGCTTAAAAGTATATGCATCTATCTATGAAGAAGACCTCTCGCATGGCAATTGTATTAGCGGTTAGTTGTTGACTTATTGTGGATAATAAAAATGCAATTATATATTTTCAATTTCAAAGATACTGAGTCGATTAAATTCACTTTACTTATCATTTCAGGTTATATTAATTCCTATTCAAAACTGACATTCTTTCCTACCTTCAACTAAATTACCACCATACCCGCCGTACACTTTCGAACTTTAGATTCCTTTAAAAATTATTAATTTGAATTTTATTTTAAGGTCTTTAGGGAACTTTAGCTCAGGACGAATGGATGATTATGGGAGAACTGAAGGAATGAAAAAGTGGGCAGAAACGAGAGAACTCCTAGAAAACCCACACACGCGGTGTTTGTCCACCACAAAGCGTATATGGTATGAGCCGGGATCGATCGGAAAACATCATGCACCAGAGATGAGCACTCTAGCACTGAGTCACCTTAATGATTATGAATGTTAATGTTCGCATAAATGATATTCTTCCCTTGTTTAAGTTACACGTTCCGAGAGCTAACAGGCGTAACTACTACTTCTACATCAACACTCTATAAGATTATCTTTAGGAAGGAAATCATTTCTAATCAGACTTTCCATACTTGTATCACTCACTGTCTAACCCTCCTGACTTTTACCTTCACAAAACTACCTTCATGATATTTTGCGAAAGGGAGTTACCCTACTATCATATCTATTGTATTTTCTTATATCTATTATATTTGTTTTTGTTCATACTATAATGTTTGTTTTTAGTGTAGTTTTTCCTAGTGTAAAAGAGCTAGCATGGGTATATATACTTTAAATTTACCTAGGGTAGATATACTTTAAATTAAAAAACTATATATATATATATATATATATATCATAACAATCGTCCAGCTCCAGCGTCGATTATTTACATTATAATAATCGTGCGCCGATTATTCAACTATTTCTAGACACAAGGTACTATGTTTAGTAATATCTTCCACCACTTTATACGCCATATGAAATTTCAAATAACAAGCTTAATATTTATTTAGCAAGGTTCTAAAATAGCCTAATGATTCTCCTTGATTGTTCTTTGTGTTTATCAATTAATGTAAGGAAGTATATATTACAAATTTTATAAAGGTCGGAGTCGGAGCTTCTGTGTACCGACTCAGCAGCCCTGCTCCTTATCTACATACTGTTTCTCACTAATCTTATGAAATTTCATATTGTGTATGATATCCACAACGAATTTAATATTACTTCGGTTTCTTACCAACAACGAATGAACGGTAAAACCTTACCTGTCTGTGCCTAACCTATTTTTTTCCTTAGAAAACAAGGAACCTAAAAATATTTTTCTTCTGTGAAGGTTGCGTAGATATTCTCCAAGATTCAAAGCAAGCAGAAGGGGAAAAGAGAAGAAGACAACGAGAATACTCAAATTCATTTTTTCTTTTTTAATTTTCGAGCTTCCATTACTCAATTCTTCCATTACATGCATGATTAAGTGTAAGTAAATTACATCGTAAGTAGTACGCTATCAATCTAAATATCAACCACTGGCACTTTGAATTCAGATTACATCATGCAAGTGTTCGCTGTTTACTTACTTTATGTGAACTGGTGTAAATATCGTATGTCCCGTGTTCACTTTACGAAATTCTGCTTTCCTCTATTTGTATTTTTGTCCTTTCTTTATATATATATATATATATATATTGTATATGTATAGAAGTCCTTATAACATATCGGCCATTTCAATATCGTGAAAAAGTGGCATCAGTACATCCCTCCTCCTACACATCCGAACTGATAAAAGAAACTACATTTGAAATATATTCAAGCCTGTCACAAGCATTCCCGCTATGACTATTTATTGTATACTATTTAGTGAAATATTTAAGGAAATTTTAGTATCGCTCTTGAATAATTCACATTTTTAACTAGATCAATCCAATACAAAAATCAGTATTAGAAGTGTGTATAGAACGCTAAAGCAAAATAAAAATCTTCGTGGTTAGTATTCACCTGTATTTAACAAAAAAATGCAAAATTGATTTACAACTATGTTTATCAAAATTAGATGTTTTACGGGGAGTCCGACCTTAATATATATATATATATCTTTTATATATATATCTAAAACTGAATTATGTCATGGAGATGCAATAGAATGAAATAAAGAAAATAAAACGGCAAAATTACCTACTCACAATAAAACTTACAAATCCAAACCATAATTCTATATGGAGCAGTTCAACGGTCCTACGTCGGATGACAACTCACTTGCACCAGGAAGCGAGAAAAAGAGAACCAAGCAAGAGAGGCCGACGACTCAGAGACGTCCGTTTTTATACATTTTTTTTAAAATCCTGCCGGTTTTTTTTTTTGGGGGGGGGGGGGTAAAAATACATTACTTATCTGATGAGTGATAACAGTCAGTTTCAGTTCAGTTGCTCAGAAAATAGCGCAATTGCTACCTCTTTTCACACAAACATTTCACTATCACTTCTTGCAGCACTTAATGTCCTTGTTGCTGTTATTTTGTTTTAGCAAGGTTTGCGCTAATGTGCTTATTATAGTTTTTAAACATTCTGGAGATTAATAAGATGACTTCAAACACACATGTATATATGGAACTTAATTTCTTGATACAAAAATAAAACATATTACTTTACCCCTTACATTAAAATACATATTAAGTTTACATTATACTATGAAATTTACGTTATAATTGGAAGTTGCATTTAATGTGCAGATACGATATTTACAGAGAAAAGAATTGTATTAAGAACCTTAATATCTATATAATTATTTGTACTATCTTGTGTATTTTTATATTATTCTATTTTCTTAAATGTTTTACAGTGAACACTTTCTTGTACCGACAGACCAAGAAAAACATGGGAATCCTCCATGCATTACTCACTGCTTTAGTAGGGACGTGTGAGCTCCAGAGCAAAACTTTAAAAGGGAACCGCGCTTACTTCGTGGAATCACCGTTCACTAGCTAAGTACAGCGGAGTCGGCTGGAATGGGGAGAGAGAGGTCTACAAAAATCTGAGCGGGACCACTGTACAATGTAACCGTCAAATTATCTATCTGCTCCGGAAGAAAGGAGAGACCCGGATTCTGACCCCATTTTCGCACTGTTCTGTAACCTGCAACACTATTTTGAGGCAGTATGTGACACACGTCAGCAACCGGCCGTCAGCTTTCGCGGGCAAGAGAGTCTACTCCAATGGCATAATAGTGGATACGATTTTAACTATAATGTACTTATTCCGTCTCCTCTTGCTCTCCTTTCTTTTGAATAGAATCACAACATTTAGGTATCTATACATAGCTCAGGTCCGGATAGAGTAGCGGAAAGGAATTTCCCAGGGCCTAAGCTCATTGTTTAATCACAGCATTTACCTGGAACGACTGAGGAAAACCCTGTCAGGATGATCGGACACTGGGAACGAACCCAGGGCCTCCCGAAGGGGGGGGGGGTCATCCCGGGGATATTTTGCCCGTATCGCATCGCCCAGGTATCGAATATTGTACCTTATCATAAAGAGGCAGGCACCGAAATCACGGAAGGGTTTCTTGCCGAGCGGGTTGAAGAGGTCCGAATCAATTTTTTCACTCTATGAAACTACGTTTTGGGGAGAGAAAAAATTAGTTTTCTCTCTCTACGATCTTAAAGAGACGTTAACTTATGTTTTTCTTTAATAGCACCCATTTATTGGAAGAGAAAAAAAAAACGTTATTTGTTTCCCGATGGAATGCTGTTTTACTTCTGAAAAACTAGTAAAATCCAAAGATCCTGGTTACTTGAATAGCACAAAGTGGTTTTTACTACTTGTAGAACTGTATTTTATGTAACTTGCAACTTCAACTGGTCGAGTTAAAAAATTATTACTTTGGAAAACAGCCTCAGTTGGGAAGTGGCTACACTATATGATCTGCACGAAATATTTTACTCGATTTTCCCTGGTCATTCTTCCAAGAATCAGCAACATTCTTCTAATTGTTGGGTCTTTCGACAATCAGCAAATCTTATTCTAGTTTTTAACAATCTCCTGCTTTTAAGAAGAAATAAATGTGACAGATAGTCTGGCATGGGGAAATTGTACATTTTGTTTGAACATGTCAAGGATATTCAAGCTTGTGTATTTTATACAGGATCCATAAGCACTCCTCACCACCCCTTTGTAACAACCCCAAAAGCAGAAGTACCGGTAGCTAGTATTTTGAATTACCCGAAAATTTCTTAATATTACAAAAGGAACTAGGAAAATTTTGCAATATATCCCTAGCGTTGGTCGCATGTTATTATAAGTCCACGCGCGTTGAGGGAGGTGCTAACCTATACTGCAGCCGGCAGGACGTGCGCTGGATAATGCTTCTGAGCTGTGGCGATGATAAATGCTCGCAATGTCGCCCTGATCAAAAGTAGAATATCGAGCAATTTTGCGGTACAACCTTGCTCTCGGATTGAGTATTGATCGATGTTTGGAGGAAATGGCTGGGAGGACTGTCCTCATCTAACTAACTAGCTTCCAGAGAATTTCGACAAATAAAACAAGAATAGGGCGCTCGACTATTTTTTATTCTCGTCATATTTGGTACATTGAATACCATATACAAGCGAATTTGAAAACAGTATTTAAAAAAAAAAATATTGCTCATAGTTCAGGATATACAGGATATTCAAAAATGAGATTCTGCAAAATTTTGTTGAATACAGCGAATCATAAAGTTACACATATTTCACAATCCAGTTGAGATATTTGAATAATTCAAAAACATTGAAAATATAGGCACCTCAAAGACATTTAAAACTATGTCTTTAAGTTCTAGTCTCAAAACGGCTACCGGACAGCGTGGTTTAAACAGTTGTAAAATAAGTGAAATTTACATTTTTAGATTTTTACCTGATTGAATAGAAGCGGTTTACTTTATTATTATTATTACTATTGTTACTTTAATGACAGAAAAAATAACTACCTGTGTCATTTCCTTTTCTTTATATCGAGACTTCAATTTCATAAAAACTCTAATTTGTCAAAATTAGAGAGGATGTAAGTCAAAATGAGGGAGGGAGTACATGAGCAAAATTTCGCATAGGAGTTTCTTTGTTTATATTCTAAAACCCCTGAAAGTTTCATTCTGTTATTCAAATCCCTCTATGAAATACAGTTGCTATTAGCTTTTTTAAAGTTGCTTAAAAAGCTATAGTTGTGTCAATACAAATTATAATTGAAAATGAGACTAGTTAATAATGTGGTATTCTATCAACGTTATCATTTACGTAACACATATAGATTGTTTTACGTTCTTTGTTGGTACACAGAGCAATTTTAGCGTTCTTCTATCTGCTGCTTAAGGAAAAACTGGTAAAAAAACACTCATCTCCGATCTGATGGTATGAACTCTTCCTGAGCGACAGGGACTTTTAACAAGTTATGTACGCAGCCGTGTCATGCGAGCAGATGTTATTCTTTTCGTTAGGCCTAATAGAATACATTAGTCTACATTTTACTTGGCCTGGTTAAAATCGCGGCACTTGAGTGACTGTTTTATTTCTATTTTGTTACTAGTTATTTCATATCATGCAAATATATTATATTCAAATCCCTCTATAAAATACAACTTCTTTAAATTGATACAAGAAAGTTATGATATTTTCCATATCAAGACTTTGCTTTTATAAACTCAAGATAAAATAAAATAATAGCTGAGCAAAGCAAATACGTTTTATTTAAAAACGTGTAACGGTTTCGCCAACTAACTAACAACTTGGCTTCATCACACACATTCAAGTTGTTAGCTAGTTGGATATAACGTCTTTGTTAGAGATTATTACTACTAAGCAGCAGGTCTGTGTATTTTATTAGGTCTAACTAAAAGAGTAACATCTCCTTACGTAATATTGATATGTACATAACTTGAAAAGAAAAGCTGAGATTTTAACCGCCAGATCCAAGTAAAATGTAGGCCAATGGATTATATTAGGCCTACCGAAAAGAATAACATCTCTTCGCATGACATGGCTGCATATATAACTTGTTAAAAAGTACCTGTCGCTCAGGAACAATCTATTTGTGCTTAAGGCACATGATTTAAATGATTACGTTGATAGAATACAACATTATTAACAATAGTCTCATTTTTAAATAATTTGTATTGACACAACTATAGCTTTTTAAGCAACTATAAAAAGCTGTATTTCATAGCTCTAGGGGTATGAATAACAGAATGAAACCTTCAGGGGTTTTAGGTTGTAAACAAAGGAACTCCTACGCGAAATTTGGTTCATGTAATCCCTCCCCCTTTTGACTTACAATCCCTCTAATTTTGACAAATTTGTGTTATTATGAAACTTAAGTCTCGATATAAAGGAAATATCAAGGGAAGTTATTATTATTATTATTATTATTTGTCAATAAAGTGGCAATAGTTGATAACAACAACAAAGTAAACGGCTTGTTATTTCTTTCCATTCAATCAGGGAAAAAATGTAAAACTAAAAATGTCACCTATATGTTACAACTGTTCAAACCACGCTGTTCGATAACCGTTTTGAGGCTTAAACTTTAAGACATAGCTTTAAGCCGGCCGGGTAGCCGTGCGGTCTACGGCGGTAGGCCAACGGCTTGAAGGTGCCGGGTGTGGATTTTAATGGCTAAGGGGCGAATCGTGGCGGACCGTCCGAAGTTTTTTACATAGCTTTAAATATTCTCTGAGGTGTCTACATGTTCAATGTTTTTTTAATTATTGAAATATCTCAACTGGTTTGTGAAATATGTGTAACTTTATGATTCGCTGTATTCAACAAAATTTTGCAGCACATCCTGAAGTATGAGCAAAAATTTTCTTTTTTCAAAAACTGGATTCAACTTTGCTTGTATATGACATTCAATGTACCAAATATGAAGGAAATAAAAAACAGTCGAGCGACCACCACTTGTCGAAATTCTGTGGAATGACCCATATTCAGGTGGTATCGCGAGTTCTGCAGAGGGAATTTCAGCCGACGCTCCAAGGTCAGGACGCCCAGCCTCGTCTGTCACTGAGAAGAATATAGCTGTTGTCAGAAAGACGCTGGAGAGCAAAAGACGTGTTTTAATGATTTTGAACCTTCTTTACGCTTCTGCGATTGTGTTTCAGCGTATGTTATCTTAAAGTTTCCTCTCATTCTCTTTCTGCATAGGTTTTATGAGCCCTGGCTGGCTCTGAGGATGCAGATTGGGATGATGTTAAGTCTGGTTAAAAAACTGACCCCTTCCCTCCTGAAGCAAGTGAATATCGACGTTGCATGTGTGATGGTTAAAGTTTTTAATTTCCTGCATGTTCATCTTGTCTGAGCCTCTACTCCTTTGTCTTTTTCTAGTGTTTCGGCCTTCTGCTGTCGCCAACTTTCTCCTTTCTGGCAATTCCTTCCGGCTTTTCTCCTTGTGTGCTCCGTACGCTACGACACACATGAGTTTATATACGGTGTTTCTATGGAAGCAGCGCAGTGATTGGTAGGTACCCACCCGCCTTCGCTTTTTTTCAAGTATAGATTCATGCATACAATTTCGTAAGCTTTATGCGCTCGTCTGTTGCTGGAAGCATTTCTTCCGGTTAAGTATTATGACCCAAATTTTAACGGGTCCTCCCCTGCGAAGTAATGTGTTTCAAGACTGTCGGAGTTAATGAAAAAATGTATATCCACGATTTACGATTTCTCTAGTTTTAATACTCACATAATATGTTGATAAACTTGGACAAATTAAAGAAAAGAATCAAATGGTTTGCATGTAGAAGAAAAAGGAATCACAATGAAATATTAGCAGCTGATGCCCACTTTGGTTGTGCTTTATAAACACGACAGACATGAAAAGTTCCAAAATACAGCTGCCCCTGGAAAATGAGGCCCCAGAAGAAGTTGCTAGACGAAGAATGTCCCTACTTGGTGTAATGACCCGCGCCAACAAGTGAGAATTGCATATCTTTCTCTCAACGCCTTTTGTTTTGATTCTATTTTTATTCTTCGTTCTTTTTTTATTCTTGTCTGGTTTCGCTCAGGAAAAATCATGGATTTCCTGCCCTGAGCGTTACTTTCATAAAGTTCAAAGTCTGAGGTTATATTTTAATTGTTAGAACATCTTTACATCTTCCGAGATTTTCTTTCACCCACACAGATAAGGGAAGCGCATATCTGAGATATCACTGTTGTTTTGCGGGCGATTTCTTTTATTATTAGGTTTCATTTCATTCTTCGACTATCTTTCCCGTTTCCTATTCAGTTAAACAACTTTATTCACGTCAGTCTGTGCTAATATTGTTTCGTCTGCTTAAGAATAGGCCATACCTATTTCTGTACTTCATATAATGTTTTCTGGTTGGCAAGCAGATTACGTCACGTTCCAGTACCAACATAGGTCAAAGATGGCCTGAGACGAAAAATTCTGCTGCTGTGAAAATTACATATTACGAAGGATATAAACGCAGCACGTTAAACTTTATATTGCCAAAGTGGAGACAGCGACACGTTTGATATAAAGTCCAATAGAATGCAGCTGTCATCACATTATACGAAAGAAGATTGTGGTGCAAAAAAGTTCTTCCTTTTACTTTCTTACAAAAGTATCATTAATTCAATAATGTAAATAGTTCAAATTCTATGTAAGAATAATACAACAACAATTATTAAAGCTTTAGCCATATATTTTTTCCAGTACCAACAATCATGCCATCTTTTTTATGATGTTGAATTTTAACTCCATATTCGTATCCACAAATGTGATCTATATACATTGTTGTGAACTGCTTGAGACGCCATTTTGAATCCTTTTTCGATTCCATTCTTACAATTCTAATATGTAACGACGTATAACTACTATATGTAATGGCGTATTAACATATATAATACCCATTACATCCAATCGTCTTAATTGAAAGTAACCATCTCTATTCAGTTCTATCAAATGAAATATCCAACCTCGTGGTACAGTGGTTACTGTCTCGGACTTTAGATCGACACTGGGGAAGCACTCGGATTCGAGCCCTTCTGGATCCCATCCTAAGGTGTTGCAAGGATTCCCTTAGGTTCAGGATAAATGCCGACATGGTACCTACACAAAGGACATGGCTGGTGGATTCCTAATCCCTTTCCTCGAGAGACTGTCATAATGTCATTCCATATTCAGCTTACCCCGGGTAGACTACTTTATTTTTTAAAAAGTTGGAAGTGAACCCTTAAAAAACGATAGTAAGTAAAGACATTTGTATACAAGGCCACCTGTCACAGTCTACGCCCAAGTAATGGAAGTGAGTTGCTGTTCGCCGTGTTGTAACATTTGTCTAAATTCGCAAATGCGGATTAACTTCAAGAACTTTTGAAAATAAGGCAGCGAGACGATTCAATGGGAACTTGAATATTTCGCTCAATAATGGAATCACGTTCTAAAACCAGGACCATATCAAGCTGTACGAAAGATTAAAAAGTCTGTCTTTGAAATTGCTCATTAAAACTTCTTAAACTTATAATAATGTGTTTTTTCTTTGTTTCGCTATAG
The DNA here is from genome assembly GCA_022664845.1 of Lepisma saccharinum. NCBI lineage: Eukaryota > Metazoa > Arthropoda > Insecta > Zygentoma > Lepismatidae > Lepisma > Lepisma saccharinum. The sequence goes on along the minus strand of JAGDQP010006696.1, from coordinate 19,686 downwards.
ATTTTGTGTAGTGAAGAGTAGGTAAATCTATCAAAACTAAAATTTTTGATGTTGAAGTTGAATTGTAGTTACGGTCCTAAACAAGCCTGGGGAATTCTAAGGATGGACCAACAGTTTACATTAAATTTGACTCGGAACGCGCGGTCGTTTCCTGTTATAAGTGACACAACTCATATAATTATAAATATAGAGCAAGGCTGTAAAAAGTATTCTTATAAATATGGAGAATCAGCAATGGATAATGTGAAATCACAGTTTGATGCTCTTTATAATGATATTCAAGTACTATAAACATTATGCAAACTGTTCTTATAGTAAATTATATAGTTGTCTCTGTTAGCCACAGCAGCAGCGGAGAGAAAAGAAAACGAGCAACTCTCGTCCCTCTGTGGTGACGTAGCAGTGAACGGAGAGCTTTCCCGCCGCAATTACTAGCTCCCCCCTGGTTTTAAATATACGAATATATACGTCGTATAGTGCGTTCCATAACTCCTGTTCCTTTTTTATTTCCAATTTCAGGATAGAAGGAATCCAAGTTTTTCGCTGAAATTTTGCAAGCATGTGATGGAAGTATGCCAAAATTCAATTCAATTCAATTAAATAAAATTCAAAAATCCCATAACGAGAGTTAACCATTGATACCTCGTATCTACAATTTTTGTCACCTGAAGTTTTTGTCTTTTTATTAAAAGAAGAAAAATTGGCCCACTTTCCAGTTGAAACTTCGTAACAAATATACCTAGAGTTTTTTTTATTTTTATTATTATCACCATTTTACGAAGTTTCAATTGGAAAGTGGGCCAATTTTTCTCCTTTCAATAAAAGACAACTATTTCAGGTGACGAAAATTGTAGATACGAGGTATCAATGGTTAATCCTCGATAAATATTCGACAAACGTTTCGTCGTTTTTCGGAGCGAAAGTGAATCAAATATTAATTGAAGCAATTTAATACTATACTTTCCGTAACCTGTATAGGCATAACTCACCACTCGTAAAACATACGGATAACCTTCAACCCGACTTCAATATGCCAATGAGCATTTCCTCCCAGATGCATACCAACGAGTTTATTTGCATAAAAAAAAATACAGAATCTACGACTGAAACGTGGAAATACGTGCCTTATCTCATTCTGTCACTGTCTCTCTAGTTGTGATTATCCAAGTCCTGAAGTAAGGAAAAATCTAGTACTAAATTGCTTTCAACAATATTTGATACATCTTCACAGTTTTACCTGTCTGAGAACACTTTAACATTGATTTCTCATATGAAAAGTATCACTTTTGGAGTCCTCCCTGCGAAAAACCAAGAAACGTTTGTCGAATATTTAGCCTTAATCAATTTTTACATTTTTCGATAACGTGCTTGCAAATTTATCCTCAAACTGGAAATTATGAGCATCTCTAAAACTAGTCTAAATAAAAGGCGGACAGGAGATACCGAACATATTATATGAAGATCTCTTTAATACAAAGTGAAACGAAACCGCTATTTATTAACAAGAAAATTACTTTTGCGAGTCGTCGGCTAGAAGACATGGTAAAATGGGGTCACAGGCTGAAAAAGGTCGAGAAACGCTGCACTATGGTATTGTTTAGTTTCTGCTTATTGGTGCTACTATGTTGGGAAGGTACACAGGTAAACTAACACAACTTTCTTCGGTGTTAGTCGACTCTTCCTGGTGTATCTGAAGTGAGTTTCGAAATGAATTTCAGTTTGATACTTCGTACTAAAGTATAGCGTAACGCAGAAAAAAAGTCGATTGCTGAAGTTTCTCTATCAAAATTCTTGCGCCAAGTGTTAATTCGCGCTAGGTCGACCATCGGGTAGGCGATTGAAGTATGTGTGGATCAGACTTACGCTGAACGAGGTTGGATACTGGAATGATGCTGCAGTTTTTGTTTTCTGGAGGGCCCACAGAAACTGCCTCGGGACCTATTCTACAGTGCTGATGTACGTAATTCCAGCTACTGTCCAGTGACCGTACGGTTTCGTCTGGGGAATATTAGTTCGTATTTGAGTTTTCTTTCGCGTTTTATGGAATGTGAGTTAGGTGTAGGTGAAGTGGGTGGTTAAGAATAAGATAGAAAATGCTTAAGGTTAGCCGGACTACTTGAATAACTTGACTGTAGTCCGGCTAGTGTAGCCTCAAAGTGTAACTCTGTTATTGTAGCTCACTAAAACAAGTGTTTTTTTTTTTAATTATTTTAAATAATTTTTTTAATTATTCTTTCTCTACGCTTCTGCGACTGTGTTTCAACGCATGTTAACTTAAAGTTTCCTTCGATCCTCATTCTGCATAGCTTTTATGAGCCCTGGCTCTGCGGATGCAGAATTGGGAAGATGTTAAGTTTGATTAAAAAAATTACCCCTTCGCCCTCCCCAGAAGCAAGTGAATATCGACGCTGCATAAGAGTTCTGACAATACTTGTGCAGGTGTGGTGGTTTAACGTTTTAACCTTCCTGCATGTTCATCTTGTCTTAGCCTCTCCTCTTTTGTCTTTTTCTAGTGTTTCAAGCCTTCTGCTGTCTGCAACTTTCTCCGTTCTGGTACTTCTCTCATGTGTGCTTCGTATGCTATGACTAGCTATGAATAAGTGTATGTATAGAAGCAAGGCAGTATTGGGTAGATAGCCGCCTTTGCTTTCTCTTCGAACTTAGTTCCACGGATATATTATTCTAAGTTTTCCCCTCGACTGTAGCTGAAAGCGTCTTCTCCCGGGGAGGTAAGCTTCTTTCAATTGTAGTGTGACCGACTCCCTTCTCGGTGGGAAGAAGCGCAATTCATCAGTCACACTCTTAAAATGTGTTATTACTAAATATCTTGATATGGTGTAATCACTAAGAATCTAACACGTAAAGATATTTATGTGTACATCCTATCTCACAGATTAGTGAGAACTAGACCAGTAAGCTTAATTAAAATTAAGAGATATTTGGCCCAAACTGCATTGTTTTCGCCAACAGATATGGAATATTCGGATTTTTTCGAATCCTTGCGAAATCCGGATTTGGCCATCCCTAGTATAAACCAAAGATAAAGTTAATAGCTCTGCAAACCAGTGACGAGCAAAGTAGAGAACGGGATTGTTCTGCATAATGAAATACAGTGAGCCGAAGTCACCACTAAGTGAACAGACCCTAAAATAAATCCTTGAATAGTTTCTACTGAAATTTGCGAAACAATTCTATCAGACCGTACAAGGGTTGACCAAATAAGGAAAATTTCAAGTTATATAAGAACTGACGTTTATATAATAGAAAAAAAAATAGCTATACTTCTAAGAAACGAAGCCTGAGACACTGTGCAGTTCGAATTTGTTTCATTTGTCAAGACAATAGACAAATATATTGCTGAAGGTGTAGCTGCACTAGCAGTTGATCAGCTGTAGTAGCAAACTGTGAACTAGCATTATTCCACTGTAGATCATACATCCCGTTTGTTTAGACTGTTCCTTTGAACAACTAACGAATAAAAAAAATATTTCCAGTAGATATGCAGGGATATCTTGTATTACTTGTACAGGGCTCGAGATTAACTTTCGACAGCACTGGCCCACAGGAACAGTGAAATTTTTTCTTCACTGGACCTACAAATATCGTACTAGCCCTTTTTCAGATCAGGAAAGCTACATGCTTATATAGGATACCAAATACGAAATAATAATGGACACTTCCGTTTTCCCCGTCCTTATATATTTTACAGTTTGTTTGTGTACATCGGATTAAATAACATATAATGTTTTTTTTTTTTAAAAAAATCAGCGCTACGGTTTTCCGTTCCGTAGAAATATAGCATGAAATACTGAGAATTCAATCTCCTATGTCATACAACCAAAATCATCCTCTGATTGGTTTGACGTAATCAATCCGTTGTATTTCCGTAGCTATATGCTTCTCCCTATGTTACGTTCCTTATTCAGAAGTTTGAAGACAAAAAAACAAAAAAGAGAAAGAACATTTACTTCATCACTTAACGACATAATTAATGTACAAATCTGCAGAACACACTTCAGTAAGTTTAAACACCAAAACATGTTTTTAATAACAGAAATTGCTCGAAACATAGACAGTCTTAACTTGCAATGTTCTTCTTATCGCTCGTTCGTGCAAATGCTGATATCTTGTAAATTTAGCTCAGTTGGTTAAAAAACTTTTAATTTTTTATACTTTCACCTAAGGCTGTTGGAATCCTATCAATGGCCGTGTTTTATTTTACTTCACGAAACGCAAGAGTAACTTCA
>JAGDQP010006696.1:0-14949 GCA_022664845.1 Lepisma saccharinum | reverse complement strand
TGAAGCAAGTCTTTATAACTCTTGATAGATTCATCACAGAAAGAAAATGTTTTCCATAGTCTGCTTTAATAGAATAATTTTTTATTGCAATAAAAAAATACTACCGGAAATGTCCATTATAGTCCCGTAAAAATTCTATATCAAAGCCGGCACATTCATACTTAACAAAGAGGAATGCCTGATGTGAATTATCATACTTTGTTTTTATTTCACTAAATATCTTCTTTGGAAGAGTCTGGGGTCGTAGGAAGAAATATTGGGGCGTCTAGTTCTTTCTACTTTGTCTATAAAGCATACAGCCGGAGCAACGTCATAGTTACATAATATGGATTCAGTGATAAGACGGCGTATCCGCGTTGAATACGAGTTAGGTTCCCTGTCTCCGGCACTTGCGGCAGAGGTGTTCGTCGGCTGATTCCTAAGATTCTGCGATTTCACGATTTTTGAAAACAGAAGCACTTCGATAAAACGTCTAAACACGTCTAATACAGATATGTTTATTAACATACTGGAACTTAAAAAAGCACCGGCCCACAGGACAACTGACATTTTTGAGTTACTAACCCTTGGAAATTTTAACTGGTCGTCGACCAGCGGACCACCGGTTATTTCGAGCCCTGGTTCTACTCTTCCAGATACACTATACACTGTTTAAGTCATTTTGAGGCGACAATGCATTTCTTGACTACACAGCGTTTGGAGACTGGATACAATTCCGTAGCGGGGAGCCTACATAAATTTATAAGATTTTTAAACACTTTGCAAATTTTCTTGGTTACCGAAGATTAGGTTATGTTAGGCTGGGACCGCGATATGGTACTAGAACCGGAGACTATACTATTAAACCTTAGGGAAGTAGAAAAGTAAATGATGTTACTTCATTCCATACTTCAGTTGCGCAAATGCCAGAATATGTTGTAAAAACAAGGGGTGATGTGAATGCAATGACACAATGAAGGACGACGTCAAACTCACATCACCTTTTGATTTCACATCACATTCTGCAATCTACGCATCCGAAATAAGGAAAGTAACATCAGTATATTCAGCGCCATATCATGAAAGTAGCCATAGAGAATTAAGTATCCGCTAGCAACTAACATGCGAACCAGTGCTCTAGAGTCGTTGCGGGATGACCTTACTACGAGTTACATTCCTTTGAACTCGCAATTTATTGCATGATTCGTATTACAAAAAAGGGACGTTGCCCTGGATGTAAAAGTTAACCCTGTTAGAGTTTGTAAAACAATACGGCGATAATGAGGAAAATCTTTTAAGACTGTGAGAAAGTCATGGTTTAATAAATCTAAAAACAGATTGCAAAAAGTGTGGTAAGCAAGTAAGTGCAAAGAAACGTGGAGGAAGTTTGTCAGTGCACACGGAAGGCATTGAAAGTCGCTTGTGAAACAAAGTACTGTCTCGCTGTGATGGGGAAAAAGTCACATTTTGAAGGCTATCTTGCGGAATAACGTTTTAAAGAGAAAAGACCACTAACAACAATCGTCCATAATTTTTTCCGGAAAAAAATTAGAAATATACAAACAGCGTTACTAAGGTAAATGGAAAAAAGGTGAAAATGGATCATTATTAAATGTTCATACACCCACCTAACCTGAAATAACATAAAACAAGTGAACTGAACGTGAAAATTGATTTTTTGGTAAGGCTGAAGATTTGCGGACTCACCTAGAAACACCCGGAAAACGTGTGTTCCTTATGTATTTTGACGTCCTGAGTTGATTTATGGCACTCTCAAAAAGGCACAAGTGCACCTTTCCTGAGATATGACAAACTTCGCTTCCTCTTCGTCCGTGCGTTATTTTCACCAGTACCTGATATATACATCTACTTTGACCTTAAAGTAAGTAAGCGCTCTCTTGTAGTACATACATTAAAAGTGTGTTTACATAGCAAAGTACTCATGTACTCTATGAACATACAGGGTTACCGTAGCAGAAATGAACCATGCGCCAGTGGTTTCCTGATAAGAGACAGATTGTAATAATAGAGTTTATCTGGGGTACAGTAGTAAACAAAGTACGTTTTATACCTCGGTAAGGTTAAATAGTGTAGTCCCTTAACTCTGTGCAATCAGCACATGAACTGTCCCCAGTCAAGTAAAGCGTGTAAAGTGGATCTAGAAGAGACCACAGAGCACAGGAAGAAGACTGAGTTACACTGACACAAGATATAAATGCATGTCTAGTAGAAGGCACTGGATTAATCATTTTATTCTTTATTTGTCCAAAGAACAATCCACGTTAAACCTACACTGGAACAATCGTTGTTCAGAGTTGGCTAGTACAACTGATATACTGCTGGTGCAACTACACCTTCAGCAATGTATTTCTCTATTGTGTTGTCAAATGAAACAAATGTGAGCTGCTTTTCATTTGACTTATCTGAATTGGCTCAGGCTTTGTTTTGCATAATAATAAAACTATTTCCCTCGTATTATATAAACGTGGCTTCATGTTTACACCTGAAATCTTCTTCATAACTAATTTCCTTCTTACAGTTTGTACAACTATAAATGCCTTCTTTGCGAGAAATTAAATGTAAAGTTTCTACAATTTTTATGCACCAATCTTCTAAAATAAACAATTGCATAAAACGGAAGAAAGTTAGTGATACTGAAATTTTTTGACTTAGCGTGATATCCATAGCTGCAAAGGAAATAAACTCATATAAGAAACCTTAAAAGAACTGCAGAAAAACTATGAGAAACATTCAATAAAAACAAACGTACATACAATGAAATGAATGATAATTAATTTGAAATGATTGATTCATAGGAAATGTCAAAATTCGAAGAAAAAAGTTAGAACTGCCATTCTACTAACAATCGCAATTACCCTGGTCCATTTATAGAATGTTGGCCACGCAAGCATGAATTTTTATAATCTATACTACTTCGCAGAATGTACTGAGAAATATACAATTGTAAAGTAGGTGAGGTGAGCTCTGAACAAGGCCCACTCATCCTGATAAACTTTATTTTCTATGGGCCATTCTAGTAAATTTTTTCCTTCGGCCCATCACGATTATTAGTCGCGTTCTAGTTAAAATCCACAATCACAAGCATCCATGCCCCAGCCGAAATTCAAACCTTCGAGTCGCTGGGTTTGCACCCTAGCCCACACGGCTACCAGGTCGACCAATTCGTCCTGAGTGCAACTGATTGGAAGGGGCTCATTGCTACCTGTGTTCTCTTTGTTTTCCCGGTACAAAAATGACGGGAGTGACACACATTATCACGGGTGATGATACGTGGGTTGTGTCGAAACATAAAGCGTCGAACAACGGTGTGTCGTGTTTCTGGGCGGTCTCGATCGATATTCACACCAGAACTTCTTAGAAAAAGGTGAAATTATCTGTGTGGTGGGATGTCAAAGGGATAATTCACTAGGAGACCTTGAAACCTAAGAAAAACTTTAATGTAACTTTATAATGTCAACAGTTGGACTACGAGCAACACTGCGATCGAAGTGGCCAGATCCCGCCAATCGCCAAGGAGTCGTCATCCATCATAATAACGCATGCTGCTGTCGTCACCCATCAAAATTTTTGTGGACTTTGGTTTGAGAATTTTTACCTCACCCGTAATATTTCCTCAATTGGTCCCTACAGACTAGCACCTGTTTTGCGCTTTGAAGAACTCTCTTGCTCGGAAAATTCTTCATGGTAATGGCTGTGATAACTGTCATACAATAGTTCCTCGATGCCAAACCTCAGGCGTGCCCGTGGTTGCTCAATATTAGAGCGCACAGCACACCTCTGTTGCTTAGGATCGTCGGTTCCATCGCTGCTTGCTACATCTGAACTTCGTGGTGGAAAAATACCGTGTGCGTGGGTTTTATCGGGGTTCTCTCGTTCCCTCCTACTTTCTTCACTCCATCAATCATCATCCATCCGACCTGAGCCAAAGTTGCATAAAGGCCTTAAAAATTCAATTCAAATTCCAAACCTGAGGTCTTTTATTGGCATGGGGTTTATTTCCTACCAGAAAGTTGGCAAGAGGTCATCTGTTGGGATGACGATTATGCACAGTCATAGGTGAGTTCATTTCTGTGTTGCTTGCTCACACTTCTATATGCACACCAAGAAGGAAAGAACTTGGACACGTATGTAATATCTAATCATTTTCTTACAATTTCATCCCTGGGCTATATCACGGACATATAAAGGGTCTTATATGAAACCCATGGTATCAATAACGGTAACTTGCTCTGTAATAACATGGTATTATTAACGGTAACCATTCGATAGAATGGTTAATTTAGGAAAATAGAAAATAACAGTTAAAGCTTTTTAATGAGAAAACATACTTACAAACTCACATCCGATCTTAGAATTTCCCTACGTTATTAATCACAGCTCCAGATGCTGGAAAACTTTCCATGTTCCTTATTTGGTACATCTGCCTCAATACGATTTTCTGTCCATGATTTGTTTTTAAAGATTGTTATGCAATTGTATCAACCAATTTTTTGTTTGTTAAAACTTGTAGCACATTAGATAAGCAATATCTAGGAAGATTTTACAGTATATACGAAGAACGGTATTTATTATCAACGTGTTCAAGTGTGGTATTCTGCATTTTGTGCTGTGTTGCGACTGATATTGAAGAATAAACTTAATAATAATAAAAAATCAGATTTAATGTAGTAATGGTTATATAAGAAATGCTTTTGTTTGTTGCAGATATTAATTCTTAAAGGTTATTTGGGAATAATAATATTACAAATTCCTTAAATATACCGATACTTTTCATTCCAACTGGTCAGTACCAAGTGGTAACGCACTAGAAAAGTAACATTCATAAGATTTTATAGTCTTCACTGATCAAGTAGTAGTTATGCATTCCGCTGGGAATAAATATTGAAGGTATTAAAATTAACACTTGTTATTCGTGTTGTATCAGCACCTACTGAAAGCACATTGTGCATAATCAACACGTGCTAACAAAATTGAAATTCGTGTGTTTACTTCAGTAGTAATTCAGCCTATGCATTAGCAGTAGCGTGCACCAACGAAGATCATCTTTTTCATCTCAGATCAACGTACGCTGAACAGGAAATTGTGATGCATCAAGTACGTTCAGCGGTAATCTTCGATCAACTTAAACTGTATTCTGTATTGATCGCTCTTTCTCGTTAGTTTTAAGCCCTCGAACTTAGTTTATTTGCTATGTAAATCTAAGTTTCTATAGTTTACTGTATAAAAACATGAATTTATTACATACGTTGATGTTCGTCGCCTAATAGAAACGCTGTCAGGGTGTAGAAACTCAGATAGCCCGTTTATCTAATAGCACGAAATTTTTTTAAGAAAGGGCACAAGTTATAATTAACCATTATTACACTAGTAAATTTCTGAATCTTTACCCGATAGTTTATGCACAAGCAATATTCAAGAAGACATACTCAAGGGGACACTTTCACTCTCGGCAGAACTTATTAGTGCAGTTTACTGTTCTCCATATATTAGGTTCAAATGAAGAAAGTAAAAAAATGAAAAATATTGTACATCTCACCTCATTTCTGATGAGGTGAAATGTACAATATGTACTGATGTAAATTGTAACATAAGACTTTACACATTTTATATGATTGGGGGCAGTTCATGTGCTGATTGTACAGAGTTTAGGGACTACACTATTTAACCTTACCGAGGTATAAAAAGTACTTTGTTTACTACTGTACCCCAAATGAACTCTATTATTACAAGTTGTTACCCTTATCGGAAAACTACTGACGCATGGTTCATTTCTGTTACGGTAACCCTGTATGTTCATAGAGTACATGAGTAAATTGCTAAGTAAACACATTGTTTAATGTATGTACTACCAGAGAGTGCTTACTTACTTTAAGGTAAAAGTAGATATATATATCATGTACTAGTGAAAATAACGCACGGACAAAGAGGATGCGAAGTTTGTGTCATATCCCGGGAACGGTGAACTTGTGCCTTTTTGAGAGTGCCATAAATCAACTCAGGACGTCAAAATACATAAGGAACACACGTTTTCCGGGTGTTTCTAGGTGAGTCCGAAAAAGTAATAACTACGACGTGGGTGCCATATCTCGGGAACGGTGCACTTGCGCCGGATGAGTGTCATAAATCGACTCAGGTCAAAATACATAAGGAACACACGTTTTCCGGGCGTTTCTAGGCGAGTCCGCAAGTGTTCAGCCGTACCGATTTTTTTAAGTTCATACAGACACACCACATAACCTAACCTAAAACAAGTTAAATGATCGTGAAAATTGATGATTTTTACATGTTCATAGCTTTAATAAGGTATTTCGTCGGAAATTAAGCGGACGACCAAATTCGGAATAACGGTTTCGTCGAAAAACAGGCGGATGACCAACTTTGCAAGTAAGGCCGTTTAGTAAAGTGGTTTGATTGCTCAACATGCAAAATTCTTGCAAGGTTACTACCAGTACGATTACATTAATTCCGCGATGTATATAGTGGGGTACTTAATTCTTGCACTAAACTTCAACTTTACAGTAATACCTCCTGGGTCTTACCTGTTCTCTCTCCTGTAAATCTCTTTCACAGATGGTACCCAAAGATCCACATATTCAAATAGGATTTCCTTCGCTCTCTGTTACTTGCACTCATCTTCCAAACAGTAACCAAACCATTCAGCAAAACCAGAAACAATTAGCCAATACTTTTCAACACGATGAAACAGATTCCTCTAAAAATGACACACTGGGTACTAAACTTCTTTAACTCCCGCTCCACTAATAAAGGATTTGCAACTCAAAACAATTATCCCAAGTTGTCAAAATTAATTTCTTCACTTACACAACACATTGCAAAAAGCAAAGGATTGCATTCCCGCTCCTTCAACTGCACGTAAAAGCGCGAATGCTGGGAAGTTTGTAAGCATACGTACTTCGATAGGTATGCCCTGAATTATTGCTGATTAAATATTTTACTCCATCATCTGCTTTGAGGTTACTCTTTTACGGACTAAACAATACTTGACAAGACAAATAAGCACTCTGTCGCATACCAGCAACTTTGACTACTTACTTCACTCTAGTTAGAGTTCTCATTCCATTTTGTTATTTATCTCCTTCCCCGGGTGCCTGCTAAATGCTAAGCTGCTAACCACTGACCACAGTGACCAGTAACCACTCACATTCACAAACTGTCTTTCTTTCTCTTCTTCAATCTTAGTGTTGTCATTTGTCAGTTTTGTAAGAAGAAATTTCCCGTGCTGAGTTCTGTAATTTCCCGATTAGGTCCAAAATTTCCAGCCAAATTAAATAAATTATTTTACCATATTATATTAAAGAAATTAATTATATTGGGACTTATTTAATTTCCGGTTGGCAAGTTTGGCTCCGGCTGGAATGGGGAAGGTATAGGCCAGGAACTTGCTTACGACACTTCCCCGGCATTCGCCTGCTGAAGCCAAGGTAAATTTTGGAAAATCTGTCAGGATCAGGGCGTAAACCTACGAGAAAGATAAGGCCGCACTACTTGCGTGCGTAAGATCCGATGACGCCATAAAGTGTAGGCCATCATATTAGTTCTTTAATATTGTGCTTTTAGTGTGTTGAGAACGTAAATGTGATTAAAAGATAGTTATACGCTATTAATGAAGTTATAAATGTGATATAAATATATGTTATAAACGCATTTGTTGATTATTGTGAACGTTCGTATGTTTTTCATTGAATAATTGATAAAAAAAACACACAATGGTCTATAAGTGCTGTGTTCCCCTTCGTCGGGAAAATTATGATAACAAAACGAATGTACACGTTTTTCGATTTCCCAAAGATGTAGAATTAAGAAGAAAATGGTTTTCTGCAATTCGAAGAATAGATTTTAAACCAACGGAAAATTCAAGGGTACGTAACAAAGTTTTCATGAATTAATGTATGAAGTAGCGCATGTTTTAATTTCAGTATTACTTATTAAGTCATTACAATTAACTATTTACTCTCTCGGATTGTTCTTTGAATTATAGGGCCTAATATAAGAAGATAAATTACATTAAGATTTGTCTAAGTGGTTTAAATTCATTTCGGCTTTTCTTAAGTATACGTCAGGCGTTCCATTTCGAACCATAAATGGATCAGTCAGAATGGATTTCTCGTAGGTTACGATCAGGGACGGCGTTACAAGGGGGCTAAGGGGACTGAAGCACACCCAAGATCTACCTTAGCCCCCCCTCCCAGTTTTATTAATACAATATAATGTATTTACTTCACAGTTTGAAAATATGATTGAGTGTTAGACATGTAACTTGTAAGAATACTAAATCTCAACATAGCGTTGAGGTGATTAATATCCTTTTTGGATTATCAAATTCCCTGCCTGAACCATCTCTGATAAAAGTCACTACAAAAACCTTTCTCCTTTCAAGTTACATCGACTGGTTGATAGTTCGTATCTGGTTAAGAGTTTACTCGACCGAGAGGGACAGTTTTTTTTAAAAAAAAGGTCTAAAGGCTTTCGCAGACGATCAAAAAAATCTTGAATCAAATTCTTGGAATAAGTTAATTGACGAACTAGTACACCATCTAATTTTTTCAGTGAAATGTCTTGTTATATGTCAAAGAAAAATAATGGTAGTTTTATATAGAATTTCGTTGACAAAACATTTTGGGTTCGCTAGTTTATGGCACAATTGCTAACATCATTTTTAAAAAGTTTAAAACAGGGACTTGTTCAAGAATTATTTGATTGTCTGCGAAGGTCTTAAGACAGTGTGGAACAATGTCACGATTTTAATTTAATTTAAAAGGCAGGCGGCTTTGGCTAAGGCTGTTGGATGATGATGAGTGAATTGGTGGAAATAAGAAAGTGAGAGGAAACGGGAGAGCTCCGAGAACCCCCCACAGACGGTGTTTGTCCATGTCCACCACAAAACCCACATGGCACGAGCCGGGATCGAACCAGGGACCTCACACTCCACAGATGAGCGCTCACTACTACTGAGCCACCGCGTGTAGGGTCCGGGTGGGGTGTACCAAAATTGCTTTTCACGAACTGCATAAACTGTGTGTTATTGCAATGTGCATACCCCCATCAACTGTTGGATGTGCACGAACATTATCTAGTTTACGCCAAATCAAAGATTATCGTCATAACAGAACTGACACTGATAGGCTAAATGCTTTATCTGTACTTTCAATTGAGAAGAAACTTGCTAAGTCTCTGGAAATAACTCAAGTTGTAGATAAGTCCGCAAATGCACATAAGAACAGATGTATTCAAGAATAGATATAGTGTATACGCAAAGCTCATGCCGTAGATATTAAGTACGCGACGTTAACTTAAAGATTAGACATTTATTATACATATTTTCAGGTATTAGGTATAACAGACATTTTAGATATTATAGACATTTTTATCTCAGGAAACTGAATATAATTCTTTTATATCGCAGGTACCAAATAATAAGTTGTTACTAAAGTAGTGACAATTCCTTCTATAAATCGAAACTTTATTGCATAGCAATTTTGATCCTAACTTAAATTTGAAGAATGCACACACACACACACGCGCGCGCGCGCGCGTATGTGTGTTTTATTAATCAGCCCCCCAAGTTTTTCAAATAAAATGTATCCCCCCGGATATTTTACCCTGGTGCCGTCACTGGTCAGGATACTTGACCGCGGGGTTCGAAGACGCGTTGTGACGTGTACACATCATATGTAGCTGTAAATGTAAGAAGTAGGTACTGTTTTTTTTTTTAAGGAAACAAAAATTGTATGATATTTTGGCAGCCAGAGTTCGTATGCATATCAAATTTTAATTTATTCGTTTTCAACATCGAGCTCTACGTAAACGATACTGGAGTGACTACTTAGTGTTGAAAGATAGACGCCAGAGCAAATACTTAAACTCGTTTATCCACTTCCAGTCTCATCGAATGCGGACCAAATTGTCAGTTCTAACTCAGTTTTATACGCTTGTTATCGCTGTGTGGCCCGATTTTTTATTTACGCCTTAATTCCTGAGTTATTCATGTAAGAGTATATCGCACTCTGCATAGAATAGAAAATACGTCAAATAATATATTTTTTGCCAGAATTAACACATAAATAAAAAAACGGGCCACAAAGCATTATTAAGCGTAAAATATTAAGTTAGAACTGAAAATTTGGTTCATATTGGTTTAGACGGGAAGTGGACAAGCGAGATTAAGTGTGCTCTCCGCTCCATGGCTTCATATATTCATGAAATTTTCAATGGCTGCAGTCAGTCCAGTATCGTTTTATGATAGAGGTCATTGGTTTTCAATATATGGCCAGACAAAGGAAATCTCGCATTCAGTGAAACTAACAACTTTATTTCACATCAGAATTTACAAAAATGTAGTTGGCATATGTTACGTTATTTCCGTAACTACTTAGCGGTCCGCTAGGTGGTAGCAACTTTCTTGCCTTGTTGCAACTTGCAAGATTGCGCAATATGACTGTGTGATGTATTTTGAACATAGAGTTATAAATCTCTCCCCTAGAGTCAGGATTGGAGCTGCTAACGCGGCGCTACTTGAATGGAGCGAGCATAGAGTTATAAAATCTCAACTACAGGTAGAGCTGACGCCTCCGTCTACCTGGTTTTTAACTCCTTGCGCGGCGCAAATGGAACATTCATTTGTTTAACCGTTTGTTTGGCAAAAGACAGCGGAAGCATCTGCTGCTGCCCTGCAGCGAGTACTGTATTTAGCACGCACAATCTTTTCATGGAGGAAAACAATGGAGAATTCGCATTAGAGTTCTTCTTAGTTAAGTTCAGCACATAAGATACAAACAATTCTCAATTAAATTTATCAATATAAGGTATAATTTAATGTAAAAATCACTAATATAAAATGTTCCTGATAAACATGATTATTGTTCTGAAAGATTTTTTCTTAAATAAAACAGTAGGATGTTACTGAAATCCATATTAAAAACATTAGAGATATATTTAAAAATATTATACAACAATTAGGGCTACATCGCAAGTGTCATGAATATTACACACACACATTTCTGATACTGTAATTATATACAACCAACTGCTTACTTGCATAGCTTAACAAAGAAAATTATAAAATTGAAAATAGGGTAAGGGCACCGGTAGTTCGACATACACTATTAATGGGTAATTTTCACATAAATATCATTAAAACAAGACGTACATAATTTTAAAAAATGTATAAAAATTATCTCGAGTTTTCGAACAGCTTTAACTTGATATTTAAGTTCTACCAACTATCGAAAGTGAAATTGTATGGATCACCGAAAAAATAAGATATGGCTCCCCTGGTTAGCTTAGAAGATGCCGGCAATGTTCTCTGAGAATGAAGAAGAGTGTCTTTAAATTTAGGCTGAAAGTCTTTGCCTTAAAACTATTAAAAAGCAACATAATTTTTTCTATCTTTTCAAATGTTATGTTTTAACTTTATATCATAAACAATAGGAAAAGTCCGACTTTAGGTGTAACACGTCTTCCTATTGCCGACCAGGGTGACCGATAAGAGGTGTTTGTTATCTAGTTTTTTTATTTGTTTCTAGTATTCTTAATAGTGTAATCAAGGTGTCCCTGGTTGGATTCCTGGCGGGGACACATGTTGCGGCCTAGTAATGTGGTGCTCCTTGGTGACGATAGCAAAGATGCATCTCATCACTTGAAATACATACGCTGCCCAGCACCTACAGACCACTGGGAAAATCATGCAGAGTAAACCTCAAACAGGCGTAGACTACATGCAACCAAAACACACGCAAGGCTAAATTTTCTTACGTGCTTCTTCCACTTCTTTCTTCCTTTGTCATGATAACAAAGGCTGCTCAATTCGAACAGTTAACTCAAATAAACGTGGGCTTCCTTTGGGCAGCTTAACTAATTGCATAGAAACAATGCTAGAACTTGCTGTTCGTTGTTTATTTATACTGCATAACGACACATAAAGAAACCTTACACACAAAAAAACAAATATGTTAGTTCTTTTTCCAGATATCTTCCAAAGCTACATACAAGATTATTGTTTCTATACTGTTTTCCCGTATTTTTTTTACCTTCAGTTCTCTTTGTTAGCAAAACACACTTAAAAAAAAGAAACTCGAAACGTCCAGAGTATTTTTGTTGTTCTACGAGAAGCAACTTCAAACACATCAGCGAATTAACACTTAAATTATTTAGTTCCAACGTTCTTTTCTATTCGTTATATAATGCAATTAATAATTTCATTTCTTTAGACACTGGATATTTGACAAACCAATTAAATAAACATTAACTCGTTTTTGTCTTCCTGTTTACCCGCCTATCGAAGGTATTCCTCTTTTCCAGAATTCCAGCCCCTTCTATCAGTGTTGCTAACTCACTTTCCTAATCTTTCATACATTGTTGCAAACCCTACTAACTAAAGAAAATCATATAGCAAGTTTCTATTAACATTTTCTAACTAAATATGCTAATTTTATATAACAGCAAAATAAAGAAGAGCTAATTATAAGCACGAAGTATGAAAAATTTTACGTTACATATAACAGATATAAGCGCACTTGTTGGGCATGTTACACACAAGTGGTTCGGAACCCAAGTTAAACTGTAGGTCCCCATCCTTAGGCAGTGTTTCTTTCACGTATGCTATCGGAGGACTTTCCCCCAGGGGTTCACAACCGAACCTCCGAAATAATTAGTCTCAATACTTGAATTATTCATATATATTCTTTATAATTTTCATTAGCCCCCACGATGCCTCCGAAATAAAATCTTCCAGAAGAAACACTGTCCTTAGGACATCATCTTCATGCGATGGAAGGCAATGGCAAATCACCATCGGTTTATCTCGCTCTGGGACTTTCAGGTCAAGATCTACCTTCGGGCAGAACACCCATCATCACTGTTCTTGATCTAACAAGTCTTTTCAACAGCACATTACTTACCAAGCAGTCGTAGCTCAGTGGTAGAGCGTTGACGTAATTTTCGGGAGGTCGTGGGTTCGATTCCAGCGGCTGACCATCCTGAGAGAGGTGTTTCCAGAGTTTTTCTTCAGGCACACCAGGCAAATGCAGGAATGGCTCCTTCAACATAGGCCCTGGCCGACATCTCCTCGAATCCTTTCCCCTTCTCTATCTCGGCCTGAGCCTTAGGTGCCTAATCGCCATAAATGAAATTCAACATCGCATTATGGGTTTAGAACTATTTAAATTTTTAATAGACAGATATGATTATCATTTTTTTTCTACGCGAACAGAACCACTTTATTTTCATTAGGCCTAAATGAAAACGATCCATATTTTTGAATGTAAGAAAACTTATTTTTATGGACATTTCTCTTCCATGCAGGACAGCTTTATAACTATAGATCTAACACGATGAAATACCTTTGTATCAAATAATTCTAATCAAAGATTTTTTTTTATTTCTAGCACAGATATAAACTGCACGAAACAGCATCTTACATAACGATATATTTTTCACGTAATAATATTAAATAATCATTTATTTGTAAAACGATACATTGCTTTCTTGCTTAAATCTCTCAGTACAGCTATAAGCTGCACACGAGACCGGCGTTTTCTTCTCAAATACAAAGAACTATAACAGACAATGCCAAAGTGTAAAGCATAACAAATCTATTCTATTCTAAAACGCTCCTTGTCGCGGATAAAGGTCTCAGCCTGTATAAGCTATTGGCCTGTTAAAATGTATATATGTGAATTTATAATAATGAATTAAAATAATCGTGAAAAAAATAGAAATATGAATGGGGTAAAAGGTGAAAAAGTATAGAATAAATAGTGATTAAAGTATTATACGTGATTCATGGGCTCGCAACCTCTATAAAGAGGTGTGAGAAAATGGGGAAACGACGTGTACGGGATGCGTTGTGGAGTCTAAAAGAGAAAACTGCAACATGAAATGATTTACGTGTAAGAGAATATATAGTGTATGTGTGTGTTATATGTATGTAAGTGTGTATGTCAAAATGTCTGATGTGCACTTAAAAAGTTTGTCACAATTTAACTCTTCACTGCACGTAGGCACCGCACCACACCACATAGCACTAGATGTTCGCAGTAGCACGTCTAATCTTCGAATCCCATAACAACTCACAATATGTGTTGCTTTGCCAAACGAACAAACTCCCGGCCAACTTTTAAGTGGCGCCGCGTTCACAGCGCCAGTCCTGACTCTAGTGGAGATTTTAGAACTCTATGGGAGCGAGAGTATGTTTGTTTGACAACAACACGTGTTGTGAGTTGCTATCAAGTATCAAATGGCTGATGTGCTTCGCTTTTTGGCATCGTTTGTTATAATTGTTCCGTATGTATTTGAGAAGAATATACCGATCTCCTGTGCAGCTTACGGTTGTACTGAGAAATATAAGAAAGGAAGTAATATATCGTTTTACAAATAAATGATTATTTAATATTATTACGTGAAAAACATTTCATTATGTAAACTCTTTCGTGCAGTTTATGTCTCCTAGAAATATAAAAGAAAACACACATCTTTGATTAGAATTATTTGATGCGAAGGTATTTTATCGTGTTAGATCCATAGTTATAAAACTGTCCCTCAATGTCAAAGAGAAATAATCATAAAAACAAGTATTCTTACATTCAGAAATACCGCATCGTTTTTATTTAAGCCTATTGGAAGTAAAGTGTTTATATTCCCGTAGGAAAAAAATAATTATATCTGTCTATTTAAAATTTAAATAGTTCTAAGCCGATATGTTAGGCACCTAAAGCTCAGGCCAGGATACAGATACAGATACATTTTATTAATAACAATATAGAATCTACAGATTACATACATTTAGGTGGAACCGAGCTTAGGGGAGGGGAAAGGATTTGGGAAGATATCGGCCAGGGTTAGTGTTGCCGACGAGACGAGATTTAAAGTGTCTCGAAAATATCTTGTCCAGAGAGTGTTACGTCACGAAAATATGTATACTTTGCCTTACGA
>JAGDQP010006695.1:55939-70894 GCA_022664845.1 Lepisma saccharinum | reverse complement strand
GAGAATAATTTAGCAAGTTCCTCTTTCATTTTTTCACCTCCCCATTTAAACATCTCTGCTGTGAGTCCATCTTCTCCTGGTGATTTTCCGTTCTTTATCCCTCGAAGTACTTTATCCACTTCTTTCATTACGTCTGGGACTACTACATCATTTTCTTCTAAGTCTTTATTTCCTAGCTCTTCCTCGGAGTAGTACAATTCTGTGTATAAATTTTCAAATATGTTTATAATTTCTTCCTTATTTCGTGTTACGGTCCCGTCTGGTCTCTTAACTGTAATTATTTGCTTTTTCCCTATCATGAGCTGCTGTTTGGCTTTCTTCAAACTCTTGTTTTCCTCGATTGTATTTCTAACAAGATTTTCGTTATATCTTCGTACATCCTGTCTTATTTTCTTTCTTACGGTTTTATTTAGTTCTATGTACTCAATCCTCTTTATACAATTTTCCTCTTCTTTCATTTCCCTTCTTTTCTTCATGAAGAGCTTAGTTTCTTCTGAGATTTTGCTCTCTTTTTTCTTTCTGGTACCTGCTATTTCCTTGGCTGTTTTTCTTATTATCTCAGTCAGTATTTTATTTCTGCTATCGATGTCTTCTTCATCCTCTAACTCTTCCAAGGCGCTGAATCTGTTGCTTAGTTCTATCTCGAATTTCTGTCTGTGTTTTCCAAGATTTTCCAGATCTAAAACTGACGGTTTTCCTCTGATAAGCTTCTTTCTCTCTAGTCTAGTATTTAGTTTCAGCTTACATCTCACCATCCTATGATCACTCGAGATTTTGAAACTGTTCGGAACAGACACGTCTTGCAGAATTTCCCTGTTATTCGTTAAGACGTAGTATATTTCGTTTTTAGCTCCATTTGGGCCTTTCCATGTCCAGTTCCTCTGGGGCGGCCAGTTCCAATCGGCCGTATGAATCGTTACGATTCATTTCGGCTTTATTCCGATCGGAGCATTTCAGTTCGGTGTTATTCCAATCGATCTTGGTGCTTCTGAACCGAAAGAGGCAAATATCAAGTCCGAAGGTGAATATGAACACTCCGGAAAGAAAGAGGAGAATACCATTACAGCAGGAAAGAAAAACATCGCCCAGAGCTGTAAACTGAAAGGGAAGAAGTAGCAATCGCGTCGCTCCGCTTCGAGTGGCCCAAAAGTTGACTCTCACCTATTTTCCTTCGGTGTTATTCCAATCAGTCTTATTCCAATCAACCTGTTTCCTTTCGACTTTATTCGAAATTATGAATCGGTCTTATTCATTTCGGTGTTATTCCATTGTGAAGCGATCGCTCATCGTTAGCGATTTTTTCGGACTTATTCCAATTTGGCCTTATTCTTTTCGATGTTATTCTGCGACCCCGAAAAAATTTTTGGTATTCTGAGCTGCAGGGTACTAGAGGATTGGGCTAAATTTGGTTAATGTGCGAAATTTTGCTACATGCTGAAGCAGTTTAAATTATTCTAGGTTTGGGATAATTATGCTGGGATTGGCAGCGCTGTTACGTAGCATATCATTATGTTGTACTTTCAAGGACCTAGCTATATTATGACACATCCTTGGTTGTAAAGAAATAACACAATTTATTGTTGTGCATATTATTTTTAAAGCTTATTCTAAGTGTAACCAGAATTGATCATAGGGCAAAATTAACCGTAAATTCTTTTTGTTGAAAGTAACAAATGAATAACGAAAATAAACAGCTGATTAAATAAATGATGAGTAACGATATACGTGAAGTGACGTCAAAACAAGTTGTTAACGCGAATGCTTGAATGTGTTATCTTCGTGTTTGTAGATCAATATTTGTACGGTTAATTAAGTGTACCAAATATACTTCTACCTAGTAAGGCATGGCCAGAAGCAATTCTTGAATTTGAATGTTTGGATATTGTGTAGAATTCATATACTCGGGGAAAAGCGACTGTAAGTAATATATTTATTATCGTGAGTCATTTTGGTAGTAAAATATCCAGTAAAAATTAAATGTTGTTGAGCATACCTTGCACAATTAAGTGATTTGCACAAATCATGCAGGTTCGTTATATTTAATTTTAGTAAGTCGTTCAATTTTTAATGGACATTTATTCAGTATATGGGATCCACTTTCTTTAAGGCTTTCCAGATTCAACTTATTTTAATTTTCCTGCTAGGTTAGGTGCCGTTCGGTTAGCACAGATTTCCGCAACTGGATGGCGTTTTCCGAACCTACATCATTTATTGTGTGGTTAATTAACAGATGAGTTTTTCTGAATAAATACAGATTAAAGCTACACTGTTCACACTTCGGTTCACGTCTTCAAGTAACAGCGAATGGAATCTGTGACAAGGAATCACCGGTACTTGGTCTGTGAATCGGATCGGTTCAGAACCCCCAACCCTGAAAGAGAAGTTGGCTTCACTTCGGATACTCCCCTGGATCGTTCAAGACTGAAGGTTAGGTTAGATTCGGATAGCTAATGTAAGATAGTTTAGCTTATATTTAACCAGGCGTAAGGTCCTAAGCGTATCGAAATCAGATCGGAAATAATATAGGCGTTACTATAGTAGTGACGGACCAATTTTAAAATCACTAGAACCAAGCCAAAATCACTTAAAAACACGCACATTACGTGTTCATGGGAGGTGAGTGGTTTAGACAATTGTTTTCTTGCAATTTTCGTAGATTATCTTAAATTAGTGACCATACGGACGTGGAGGTTAGGTGCGGTCATGTATCTGTACAAAATATATTTTTATAAGTTCACATGTATTATTAGTAATGTCTTATTTTCCTTTTTCGTAAATTATCTTAAATTACTGAACATATGAACGTGGAGGTTAGGTAAAGATAGGTGCGGTCATGTGTCTTTACAATATTTTGACACATATTCACACTTAACTTCAGCACACAGGCGTGTTAACTTTACCAATTACCATTAGAAAGTCGTGTACAATTGTTTCGGGGCCTTTTCGTTTCCTTACATAAATACTCTGTTAAATGACCTTCAAAATGCGCTTTCCCCCGTCATTTCTATACGATTCAATAACAATAACGCAAGAAATGTCGTAACCATCACAAAGACGCACCATTTCAACACTGCTTTGCCGCCTTCTACATGACAGCATCTGTAACTCTACGCAAAATAGTTCCTTCCGCCACAACATGCAGTGCGTCGTAAAACATCTTAAAAACACACTACAACAATATTACTATTCACTTAGAATGTTACCCACATTACTATCTTTATTTATTTATTTAGGAAGAATACAACGGGCGTATGCCCAGTTATGGTATTCTGTAAAAAGTAAATTACAATTTAGTTTTTTTTTTTCCATTACCAGGAATGCTTAGTAACATATGATCAGTCCCTACTCTCAATATTATCAACAAAATATAAATACAATATATACTAAACACAAGAGAAATACATCACAATATAAAGTCAAATTTAAAATTAACATAGCTAATTCAAGTGTAGTAGTAATGCATACTTGATATATGTAAGTTAATACTATACACTGTAAAAACACAAAGTAAATATACAAATATAGATATAAGAATAAGATAAGACTGATAATACAAATATAATTAAATGTTTTATAATTCCCTTTTAGGTTTGTATGTGCCCATCGTAAGTTTTTTTTTTTTTTGGTCATCCCATGTTTATAAACTAGAACTTAGTATAGTAATTTTGCTTGCTTTAGAATAATTTTATTAAATTGTTCTGAAAACTTCTTTGGCTTTGATTACATATGTCTACCTCGTTTTTCATTCCACATAATTTATTGTACGAAAAGCACATTCTCCAAATGGGTGACTTTTTTAGAATCTCAGTTTGCGCTTTCCTACAGTGGAAAAGGCCTTTGTTATCCATTCGGGTTCTAGTATCCGGTATCCGAAATTGGATTTCAGAGAGTAAGTCTATACTATCTACGCAGTTATGAATTAATTTATAAAGAAAGAGTGAGTCAATTATGATTCTCCAGCGTAAGGAGTTCAAAATTCTGAATTAGGTTTACATAATGCTCAAATTTAGGATAAAAGCCATTTGTTTTGTACGTTAGGAGTCTGAGGAATTTAGATTGAATCTTTTCTATTTTCTGACAGTTAATTTGAGTGGTGGGATTCCAGATGATGGATGCATATTCAAGTTTCGGTCGAACCAATGAATAATATAATTTTTGGTATGTACTAGTCATTCTGAAGTCCTTTGCTGTTCTATAAATAAATCCTAGAATTCTGAATGATTCTGCACTTATATTGTTTACATGACAATTAAACGTTAGTTTAGAGTGAAAGACAACCCCAAGATATTTTATTATTTCTGGTCTTGGTAGAACTGTGTTATTGATTGAGTAAGGAAACTGAATAAATTTTTGTCGTCTAGTAAATGTCATCGAAGTGCATTTTTTGATATTCAGGTCTAGTTTATTTCTGTGACACCACCTATTTATACTATCTAAATCTACTTGTAATTGATAACAATCTTTAATTGATTCAACTTTAGAAAATATTTTAAGATCATCTGCATATAATAGTTTCTCAGAGTTTATTATACAATCAGAGAGGTCATTTATGAATAATAAAAATAGTAACGGGCCCAAATTTGAGCCTTGGGGTATTCCTGATGTCATTTCAAATTTCTTTGATACAAATTCTCTGTAAAGAACGGATTGTACACGGTGTTGTAAGTAAGATGAAAGAAGTTTGACTAGGTTTTCCGTAAAATTGAAGTGCTTAAGTTTGGTAAGTAATATGGAATGGTCTACTGTGTCAAATGCTTTGGCAAAATCAGTATGTATAACATCAACCTGACCGCCATTATCTAATGTTTTAGCTATAAAATCCGTGATTATTACTAAATGTGTAGACGTTGATTTGTTCTGCATAAATCCATGCTGTGAGTTTGATATTACTGGTCTAACGTGAGTTATGATACGGTGATATAGACAATTTTCAAAAACTTTAGCGAAGGCCGAAAGAATGGTTATTGGTCTATGATTTTCAATTTCCTTTGAATTACTGGATTTCGGTATTGGGCATACTAAAGCCTCTTTCCACTGTTGTGGAAATTTGCATGTGCGTAATGAAAGATTGAATATTATGTATAACGGATATTTCAATAGTTCCGCACATCCTTTCACTACATAAGGGGGCACGCCATCTGGACCAGTTACCTTTTTAGGTTTTAACTTTTTTATTGCCACTTCTACCTCTTTCATACATATATGAGAAATCGACAGATTGTCAAATCTATTACTTGAATACATACAATCTCCCATTTCCATTGTTTTGTATTCAGTGTAACTTTCTCTGTGTATGGACCGAAAATAGGAAGCAAAAGTGTTAGATATATTCTCATTATCATCGATTATCTTGCCATTAAATGAAACCGGACTGGTAGGAAGATGTCTTGATTTGCTTTTCGCGAAATTCCAAAATTGGCTTGGATCAGCAGCGACTTGATTTTCGATGTTTAATATATACAAGTTATATACATTAGCAATTTCTTTCTTTGTTTCCTTGCGCAATCTATTAAATTCACTTAAATAAAATTGATTATTTAAATCAGAGTTCTTATGCTTTCTACGATAATAGGCTTTAAGTTTTAGTTTGCTAATTATTTCTTTTGTAAACCAACACGGATAATTTTTCGTTGATGGTTTTCTACGGGGTACACTTTTATCTAATACACTGTAAATAGCAGAATAAAAGTATTCTACTGCCTCACTTACATCTGTTATGTGTTTGAGACAGTCCCAGTCTACTACACGAAGTTCATGGTACAATATATCAAACTTAGCTTTCCTGAAGTTATAACCGGTTAAATTACGTTTAGACTTTGAATTGGTTATTCTATTGCATTTAAGAGTAATGAGTAAGGCTGGTTGAAATTCGTCCTCTTTTAGAATAGGATAGTTCTCTCTATTTACTTCTATGATTGATAAATTTGAGAAGACTAGGTCTAGGGTTCGTCCATGTGAGTTTACAACATTATTGTAAGAAGTTAAATTGTATAAAGAGCTGAAGTGCCAAAGCATTTGGGATTTTTCTGTAGAAAGTGAAAAATTAAAATCTACATTTCTTACCTCCGGTAAATTCCAGTTACCCATGAGAAGAATAGTGCTTCCGAATGGGCAATGACATTCTATACTGTGATACAAATTTTCGTATAATTCTTCTTTCGATTTTGGTGGAAAGTATACAATACAAATTTATATGGTGACACCATTAGAAACAAGTTTCGCAATAATGTATTCAAATTCTGAAGCACAAGAGTCAATTACCTGAAGATTATATTTGCGAAAGGCAGCTAAAAGAACACCGCCACCCGTTCTTTTTCCTGTTATTTCACTGTTGTGGTCCTGTCGATAAACTACATATCTATCATCGAACAATTCCGAATTGTAATGCCCACTTGTCCACGTTTCTGTGATGCCGATTACTGGATAATTACTTGCTAAGATACTACAATAGAATTCCCTCATTTTCCCCTTGAGTAATCTGACATTCTATAAATAAACAAGAAGCTGCCCATTTCTTTCACACAAACTGTTCACAACACCAGTTTCACAGAAGTCAACCTTTGTCGCACTTCCCTCCCCTCATTCTGTTATATTTAGACCCTCCCTCACTTGTGTTTTCCCTTTGTAATTGTTCTGGTTAAGAGGTGTTGGTGTCCACAGATTTTGCCTTCTTTCGGGGGTGGAAAGCGGTGGTAGTC
This sequence comes from Lepisma saccharinum, assembly GCA_022664845.1. Classification (NCBI taxonomy): domain Eukaryota; kingdom Metazoa; phylum Arthropoda; class Insecta; order Zygentoma; family Lepismatidae; genus Lepisma; species Lepisma saccharinum. Next base: position 64,196 of record JAGDQP010006695.1, on the reverse strand, counting down.
CAGGTCGTTGATCTTGAAAATCCGTTCGCTGCGTTGCCAAATTGTCCTTTTGTACGTTACTACTAGCAGTAGTGTGCGAAGTTTTTCCTGAGATATTTCCGGATCCGGATTTGAGATTGCTAAAAATTAGATCAGGATTTTGGAAGTCTGCTAGTTGGTAGGGTTTCCCTTCAATTAAAAGTTTGTCGTAGCTTAATTTGGCCCTCATTCCCTCTGATTTTGCTCGAGTTAGGTATGTTTTTAGTTGAGAACGAATATTTCTCACACGATATGAAAAATCTTCAGAAATTGACACAGGACAATTTCTTCCTTTGAAACCACACGCCAGCACTTCCGATTTTTTTTTAAAATTCACTAAACTGAGCGATTATTGGGCGATTCTGTTCACGTCCTTTTCGAGCACCCAACCTATGGACTCGCTGAAAAGTGTGATCTGATGTGTTTATTCCCAATTCTTCCCAAAGAAATTGTCTCAGTACATTTTCACTATCACTCCAAGTTTCATTTCCTTGTTCTCGTATGTTGTAGAACACGAGGTTGCTTCTAGGTGATTGGTTTTCCAGTTTGTCAATTGTTAACTCGTTTTGTTTAATTTGTTGCCTGAGTTTTTCGCTTTCCTGTTGTGCTTGATCTAGCTGCTTTGTTAATTGTCTTATTTGGTTACCGAGTTCAGTTGTTTCACGATTAATTCCTGTAATATTGTTATTCATTTCGTCCAGTTTCTTAATCACATCTTCCAGTGTGTACGCACCAGGCCCTGGGTTCGACTCTATTCCTGAGACTAATAGAAGCACAGAAATCACTACTCCAATGTAAAATAAGGATACACCACTGGGTGACACTTCCATGGAGAAGGGCTTTTTCCGCGGACACTTCAGTCTAGTTCCCCACAGGCCAGTGACCTGCCGGTATTGTATGCCAATTCCCATCTCCCCAAACTTTGCACGAGCTTGCCAAAAACACGTCCTCGCTCACTGACACTCACTGGCTGAAAAAAATTATCTCAATTTATCCTGTAAATTTCTAAAGATTGGTCCGTCAGTACTATAGTTAACCCATAATGTACTGAAAATAGTGATTTTTTGTCCGTGGGAGTATCCAAGTCAAAGTTTTAGATCGCTGCCCCATTTCAAGACTATTTCTCAGGAACTGACACGTGTTTGCATGAATTTGTCTTCAAGCTACAAACGGTCGGTCAGTCTTTACTTTTAACATATCCAAAAGTATTTCATACATTGCTATTGCGTGTGGAAGGTAAAATTAAGCCTATTTTACTATCTTTTCCCATAAATTAATGTAACTACGACATACTGGAAAACCGGGAAAAGTGAGGAACTTTTTGTGGGGAAACTGCTCTGTAATCATCCTGTTTATGGGGGTGGCACGAATGAACACCACACACTTGAGTCTCAATTCCCTCGAAACAGCCTTGCAGTGAACCTAATCTAAACCTTGCAGGTTTCAAGAGTTCAAATCAAGAATGTATTTTTGTAAAATTATTTTCCACGGAAGTGTATTTTAGCAAAGAATTGTAGCAAATGAATACAAGGAATTGAAAGTTTATACAACTTAATAACTTAATTCAGTCACGATATCTGCAATGAATAACACGTATGTGTCAAATAAGTGAGGAAAACACTTTTTTAACATGGACTGTTGAACAATCCAGCTAACACACAAAAACCTTACCAGGTACGAAATCTGGAGAGTGAACGGTGAATCTAATCTGACTTTAACTAAGCCACATTAGTTCGCATAGCAAAACGGTGTATACTTTGCGTAAAACTGAACTTCATAACGCATTTCACGAGGTACGAGATGTTGAAATGTAAAAGTGGAAGAACTTGAACTGATTTTAACTAACCCACCTTCACTCACTTAGCAAAACAGTATATACGTTGCGAAAAGGAAAATTATTATTCACTTTACAGGGTTCGAAATGTGGAGTTGATAATAGGAAGAATCTAACCTGGCTTCAACCGATTGGTTTATTTATTCGTAAACTTAATATAATACCTTCAGCATCTAAACACACCGATAAAGAAAGAACACATGGTGTATCCGGAAGTCGAAGAAAGTGATACTGATTAGAGTTTTTTTTTTTTTTTAATAACAGGGGAGAATAGAGCAAAGCTAATATTAATAGATATAATTATTAATAGAGGCAGGCAGAAGTGGTTTTATTTTTTCAATACAGTCGTTCTTCATAATCTTAACAATCGTTTTTTCGTGGTGTTATTTCTTTTAGCCCATTGAAATTTGCGTTTTTGCATTTATTTCTGTATCGTCAGTTCCATGTGTTCTTTTTTTCTTCGTTTTAACGTAATCTTTAGTTTCGCAATGTCTCAGGCAAGAACCCTCTCGCACATACTCAACTCTGCAATTACAAATTTTGCACAATACTCATTCCTGTGCTCTCTCTTTCATAGACACACTATGTTTTAGCATTTTATGCTACGTTTATTTACTTTCAAAGCCCCAATTTCAATATTGTCATTGAATAGAAAAGGCCGAAGGAAAAGCACTAGTCGGCATTCTCGATATCGAACAACACTATTTGAGATATTGTGTCATTCTACGGTGTAAATGTTGTCTGCTATTGGAATCCGATAGTTTCCGTAAAGCATTTTTACTTATAGTTTCAGAAATTAAGTTTGTAGAGAAGATAATCGATTTATTTTGTTTAAAATGAAAGAAATCGCGTAAATAGCTGAAAATAGTTTTATTCGTAAATTCAATTCTAGTAAATTTGCCACTTACGGGGGTGGGGGGTGTTAGGCTGCAATACTCGGTTACCAATAATATTACTTCTTACAAATACCGACATCCGCGTTGTTCGTGCATGCGAATTTTGCCTACCTGTTAAATATTCTATTTTTATATACTTTTATATTACACACACATATAAAAAAAAAGCGAATGATTAGTATAGGATGGTTGGTTGTGGATTTAGTGTACAGCACAGGATACAGTATGGTGCACAAGTTAAAATAAAGGAGTAGTGGAATGAACAAACAATAATCAGTGTACAACATAACATGTAGATACTCGACCAACAGGAAATGCTAAGCAAATAGGACATTACTATTAGTAAGTTGACATTTTGGTTTAGTTTTATGAAGCGAGTCAGTCATCTACATCCTTCCTTGTATCCTAATAACCACAGTTTTATCAGTAATTTAAAAGATGCTACCCAAGATGTATAAAATTAACGTAATAGTAAACTATGCAAAATTTTAAATAAAAGTTCGTTTTATATTTATTGAATCAGTAAAGACAATGATGTAAATAGTTGAAACTATTTAATACTCACGAGGTAAGTGTAGTAATAATTAACATACATGATAATATAGTAACTAGTAATGTATGTATAATGAATATCGGTATGTTAAGCACAGTCACTGTAGGAAAGCATTGAGGAGTGCATTATATTCAGTCGACTAATGTTGATGGAGAGCACTGATATTCATCGAATATTCGACTGTGTGAAGTGTTTTTAACTCACATAGATTAGGAGAAGAACTGCCTTTAGATTTAAATGACTTTTTAGAAATTATAATTTGTAACGAATTGATCTTTTTTCACGACACTGAAAAGCCGTCTTGTTGAGAGAGAATAGTTTTTCACATATCATGTACTCGTCAATGCAATCTGTACTGTCGCTTAGATGGAAGGAATTACCACACTTTGTACAGGAACTATTAGTTTTCGTTAGGAAATTGGGTAAGATTTCGGTTCTTGGGCATTTAGTACTTCAGGCATCACAGGATCATGAAATTTTACAAAAAATATCTTTGAAGAAGATGTAAGTTTGATACAGAAAAGAAAAAAAATAATCCGGGAACCGCCACTCTAAACCTAAGAAACTTCCATTAAGGTTAGAGTTTAGGCATTTAGTATTACCAGATATCAAAGGAACACGAAATTTTGCGGAATTTACTTTTGTCAGGAAGGGAAGTACGGTACCGGTACAGATAAACAGCATCTCTTACGGGTGGGCACTGGGGGCAAGTTTTAGAAACAGGTATTATGGATTCGACATTCTAAGAGACATTAAAATTTACATAACATTATAATTCTCCAAAAACATAGAGAAACAGTCCCTGCATAGGGAGGCATGGGGACATGAATAAAATGGAGTGTATTAAGTCATACTAGTCGAAGATTTATTAATTCAGTCATACTAGAAACACTGCCCAAGTTCAGTTAGATTTCTCCGCACCTCACAAGAGGAAACCAGGAAATGCTGTTTTTTTTTCGCAAAAAAAAAAACTTCTTTTATAACTTATTTTCGATAAAGTTTTGCTCAGGTCAGCCAGCTGTTGTACCATACTTTGCCGAATGAACGCTTTAACTCACTCATTACCTTGCAAATAATTTAGACAGGTAGTAATAATTGAAACACCTGACGGAAGCCAGCAATCCAAAAACTGTCGTCACGAAGAGCCATGTGTCCGTTTTACGTTGTTTGTCCGACCTGATCGCCACTTAGCCTCTTATCGTGTGTTATATTTCCAGGTTGGAATGATTCCGTTTCAAATCGTCCAGGATGGTCCACACGACTGTCTGATTTCATTCATCATTTTTATATGGGATCTACGTGCAAAATTATTAGACCCATATTTTTTCTTTTAACTCCCAAAATTTTTTTCCTTCGATTTATTATAGCCTTTCAAAATGGCCGGCCTCAGCACGAGTAGTTCGAAAAAGCAAAAAATATGTAAAGTTTAAAAGTTTATTATGAAGAAACTAATGTACTTAGTAGCATACGCTTAATGGTAGGAAGAAAACAAAGTAGTGTGCTTCAGTGGAGGGTAAAAACTACCCTGATGCTCCAATAGGATTCGCGCAATTAACTCGCAATGTTGCAAACTTTTGAGATTTTTTTTCTAACTTTAGATACCATTTTTTCGGTACCCATGGCTCGTACGACCATTTGCTTTCACCATCATAAGCGCCTCTATAAAGTGTGTTAAAACTGTAAAGGGTTTGCGTTTCTGATCATTACGTGTCAAGTTACAGCGTCATGAAAAGCTGAAAAATTCATTAAGTCGCCATGTTTGGACGCCATTTTCTCAAAAAACCCACCTTTTATAAATCTGATTTTTTTACTAATATTCGAAAAGTGCCTGAACATTAATATCCTTTTTACCGTTTGTGCGGCCCAAGCCCCTAACCTTCGCAATTAATTATTGAAAAATTGATTTTTGTGCTCGTGACACAATGTTTTTCTGGTGGTTATAAATGGACATTTAGATCCTATATAAAAACTTGGCACCCATAAGTAATACGAACATGATCCAAAAAAGAAGGAAATGTGTTTAGGTAACAAAATATCTGGGGCAGGGTGAAATAGGACAATCAGCGTTGCCAACCTCACAGTGTTGCCAAGCCATTCCAAGGTTGTAGTTTTTGAAATGGCACTAGGTCTGCTGCAGGCGATGAGTAAACCAATGATATGCATATGAGATATCAGTGTTACTAACTTATGCAGCTATAATGGATCAGAGTTCAGGGAAGGGACCAGTAAATCGAAACAGCAAATGGAAGAACTGCAAATTATGTAGAGAATGGAAAAGTATGTATTGTGCGTTGTTTTTTATTATTGCTTCAATAAGGATACAGCGGATGAATATAAATAATGATTTAAACAAAGAAAGAAACTTTCATGCAACTTGTCGCAAATATTTAACCCTTACGGTACTAGGGGGGGGGGGGGTGAACCCACAACCAATTAAACTTAATTGTGCTTTTCTGCCTGAAAAAAAAAAAAAAAAAAAAAATCAAAAACTTAACATAGTCAAATGGAATGTTAAGAACAGAATTCTACTGAATTTGTGTCTAAACGACTTATCGCTTACCCTGTTGGCGCCCAGAATTTGGACTAGTTCAACAGACCCTCCCCTTATTAATGCATGTTACTCTTTTTTATCCGACTGAAAATATCTTTACGGATGTGTGTTTTTGTTTTCTGCCATCAATAAACACTGGTATATCTGGACTTGGCAACACTGATAATTTAAGCGCCAGTTAGTTTGATATTGATGAACGTAATTGTTGGATCTGTAGTATTGAAAGGAAAGTAATTCGTTGAACATCCTGCGAGTTTTATATTTCGATTTATATCACTTTATAGGGTTTTTATAGCTACCATACGAATGTTTTGAAGTCTAATATTATTTGTGCAGAGTGTCGTATTCCATAGTAATAACAGCGAATGCGTTGTTACTTACTTATCTAAAACTGAAATGTCCAATTCTGTTAGTTTAAATAATATGTCGAATCTAATTATTCAAACATTCAATTAAGTAAACAAATATTTTCAAAGTTGGAATGGAGGAAAATTCCGATTTTTATACACCGAGCCTCTGTAGGTGCAGATATCAATAATATTAAAAAGTATGTGACTGGACCGGGGATTGAACCCGGGACCTTTGGGTGACCGTTCCAATGCGCTAACCCCTGCGCCACCCAGTCCATCCGCTTTCCAATCCCACACCTTCCACTCTTTATGACGATGTTCTCTCTCGAAACCACCTGTATAGTACCACAACTCCCAGTTGTGCTTGGACTTTCCTGTAATATTAATGATATCTGCACCTACAGAGGTTAGGTGTATAAAAATCGGAAGTTACCTCCATTCCAACTTTGAAATTATTTCTTCCGTGTGAGATTTTCACTATTATGAGACACACATCAAGAGTGGAAGGTATGATTGGCAAGCGGATGGACTGGGTGGCGTAGTTTAGCGCATTGGGACGGTTACTCAAAGGTCCCGGGTTCAATCCCCGGTCCAGTCACACACTTTTCACTCTTTAATACTAATAAACAAATATTGTTGTTTCATAAACAAAATCAAATCTTTATCATATTGTCAATTATATTTCATAATTGGTCAAAATATTTGTCGTTGCCATAGTTGCAGCTTAAAAAAAATATTGAAGTATTATATCTGTAATGAGAAATGCACTGAGTACTGAGTATATGCTATTTTGTACATTTTGTGTAAGTTACTAATAGTAAACATAATATATAACAATGAAATGTCCATTTCTAACAACCAGAAAATCATTGTCACGAGTACAAAAATCGAAATTTCAATAATTAATTCCGAAGGTTAGGGGCTCGGGCCGCACAAACGGTAAAAAGGATATTAATGTTCAGGCACTTCTCGAACACTAGTAAAAAAAATCAGATTTTTAAAAGGTGGGTTTTTTGAGAAAATGGCGTCCAAACATGGCGACTTAATGAATTTTTCAGCTTTTCATGACGCTGTAACTTGACACGTAATGATCAGAAACGCAAACCCTTTACAGTTTTAACACACTTTATAGAGGCGCTTATGATGGTGAAAGCAAATGGTCGTACGACCCATGAGTACCGAAAAAATGGTACCTAAAGTTAGAAAAAAAAAGGTCCAATAATTTTGCACGTAGATCCCATGTAAAAAATATGAAAGAAATGTGAGACCATGCTGGGAACTAATTTACTCTTGCCTGGACGATTTGAAATGGAATCAGTCGTTGGTGATTGAATTCAAACAAGAAAGACGGGAGATTTATAACTTCATTGTTTCAGAAAAAATGTGCGGCAGGAGGTTTTTTTTTTTTTTTTTTTTTTTTTTGCCACAAGAGGAGTAACGTTGATGAAATAACTGAAGAAAATTTCATAAGGAATATGGAGGAACGAGAGGAGATTAACACGGAAGAAGATCTAAAGAAGAGAGATGTGGAAAGGTTTTGAGAACAGTTGGAGAATGTATAAAGTGAGGATGACAGAAGAATGATCAGAAGGAGAAAATTTCACAAAAAGGAGGAGGGAGAACAAAAAGAAAGTGAAAAGAAAAAGCGGTGAAAGAATTACTGAGAAAATCAAGCGGCTGTTGGGAAAGGCAGAAGTGGAAACGTATAAGAAGGGAGTGTCTTGGAATTAGTGGGAAACAAGAAGAAAGGTGTTCTAAAGGGAGAAGAACAAAGAGGAGTGGTATACAGTGTTCCGTGTATTAACTGTGAGGCAATGTATGGAGGAGAAACGAAAAAGAAATTACAGGAGAGGCTTAAACAGCACAAGGATGACGTCAGATTAAATAAGGACAGGAATCCTATTTACAAACATGTACAGAAAGAGGCGTATTTTTATAGACTGGGAAGGGGCGGAGATACTAGAACAAGAGGAAAGGATGTTGGTTAGGAAGTGGAAAGAAGCGAGGAGAATTACGGAAACGGAAGATAAACTGATGAACTGGAATGATGGGTTG
>JAGDQP010006695.1:41930-55929 GCA_022664845.1 Lepisma saccharinum | reverse complement strand
AAATGGCAAGACGTACTGGGAAGAGAAGAACGGAGGAAGTTTTCTAGAAAATAAGACCTCTTCTGTAACCCCCCTTTTGTTTTTTTACTTATTTTTAAGCTTCCTTCTTATTATTTATTTAATGGTGGCTTGTTTATTTTAATTTATTTATTTATTACATATTTATTTATATGAAATATTTTTGTGCCTCGATTGAGTTTCCTTGTTATGTTGTTTCCTGTTACAGGTTAGTTATAGCGGTCTGATTGATTAGGGGATGTGGCCTATGAGCGAAGGACTGTGCTTGGTTGAAACTTGTTTAATTTTGGAACGTAAACTAATTCAGGGACGTTACTGGCGGATGACGTAAAAAGAATCGCTTGGCCTTCTGGTGCTTTTTACTAACTGTTAGTGTTGATTGGTGTTTCGTTTGAGGAAGATGATGTTAGAACATTCAAACTGTAACGCTTGCTGTGTCTTTTTACAATAAAGTTAAGTGTAGTAGCCTTGTCAGCTTGTTTTAATTACATTAAGTATGGATACAAGGCCTCAATATAATTATATCCACATTCCAGATTGTTTGTAAAGTGGAATTTCGTTGGGGTCTGAGGCGTTAGACTAGCGTCTCCAAAGTTTAGGGTTCAAATCCCGCCTGAGAATAGATGTTTGCGGATTTTCACAAGTACTGCACTCATGTAATCGGGACGGGCCGAAGTTAAAGTTACTAAAATAGCAAATACAGAATAAAGTTTGCCAAAAGGTTATAGAGGGGAATTTGTTTACACAAATTACTGCTGAGCAAGCGAAGGCAGGTTAATTAAAATAGATTCTTCCGATTTCACTGTTAATTGAAAAAATAACAACTTACAGGGAAAAACAAAATAAAGTCAATAAATTATGTAAAAATTCATGTTTGAAGCGTGCCTCGTACTAATATTTGCCAGCAACACAAAAATTTAGGTAGAGAGGTTATGGGATGTTTTCCTTTTGCATAATATTATTTTCAAAGACTATATTTTTACCCTTATGGACTTTCGTTTCCAAGAAGATTCTAAGTATCAACTTGTCAAGAACGTTTTTCCGGAGTTTGGCTCTAGCCACGTGCCGTGTAAATGAATGTGTGAAATTGCTTACCTTTTGGTACTTTTTTTTTTTTTTTTTTTTTTTTTTTCGTAGCTTTCGTTGACATAAAGCAAAATTTATGTTTTGTAGTCAGTCCGAAAGTGTTGACAGACAGGCATCTCCTTTACCTTCTCGAGTGAGGGAAGAATTTACTGCTTTTTGTGCCATGTTTACAATTGTCCCAAACTTAAACTATACATTTGTGTGTTTCTAGGATGCTTGTAAGTAAGAATTATTAAATCTGTCTCTCTCAGTCCTATCGCCCCGTATCTGCTTCAGGAGTGACTCGAGGATGCTGATTTTCTCTGCCGTACAAAGCTGATTTTCGTTTCAAAGACAATTTTTGCAACATTTCATTTTCGTGGGGTGCCTGAAAGAACTAAATGCTGAAGAGTCCTAATCGTACATGTCCATTGTCGAAGGAAAATGTAAGAAGTATTTTTACATTTTGCTGATAACATTATGAAAAATCTTACGGCTGGAATACTATCTGAAACTATGTATTGCCTTTTGCTTATGTGAGAAATCTTCATTTTCTCTAGAATTCTCAAAGCACTTTAGTTAATCAGTTCTCTTAAATAGTCTAACTACATTCAATGCTTTAAAAATTAATATAGGAACTGCACTGCTATAACAAGATTGTTTTGCACTGCTTTTGTGTAATGAATTAGTTAAAGGAATAATTAACTAATTGTTGGATTTTAAACTAGTGTTGCGGAGTCATTACACTAAAGCTCGGAATCGTGAATTTTTAATACCACCAACTCCAACTCCCTGTATTCGTAATTGAAAAATATAGATATTTCCTACATTACCGTAATTAACAAACGTAACGTACAAATCATTTAATCACTGTCAAGGAGAATCGTTAGGCATTTTTTTAGCACCATGCTAATCAAATATTACGCTTGTTATTGAAATGTCATGAGCCATAAATGCCTAAGCCCATAAATAAATAGAAATTCAAATTCATATTGGATTAGAAGATAGTGAAAGAAGTAACTGCACATAGTACCTGGTGATCAGAAATCAATCTTAATAATCGACGCACGAATATTATAATCGACTCTGCAGGTGCACGGTTATTATAATGTAAATTTAAATAGTGTTTATTTATTTATTTAAAGTACATATTCTAGATACAGCATGTGGTAGCCATTTTACACTATGAAATAACAGGAAGAAAACCTATAACATTAACAAAACAAATATGAAAGATTTAAGAAAATACGATAGATATATTAAGATAACGCTTTCTCGCAAAGTTTAATAAAGGTAGTTTTTGGAAGGTAAAAGTAAGTAAGGTTAGTCAGTGAGTGATAAAGTGCGGGAAGTGTGCTTAAGAATTATTTCTTTTTTAAAGATAGCCTTGGAATTCTGATGTAAAAGTTCGTTAGTGAGTGATAAAGTACGGAAAGTTTAGTTAAAATTATTTCTTTTCTAAGGATAATCTTGGAGTTTTGGTATAAACGTAGTCGTTGTACCTGCTATTATCTCTCAGAACATGTAACTGAAACAAGGGTGGAAGAAAATCGATGTGGACATTGCCATTCATTATTTTATAAAGAAGTTTAAGACCGGAAAGTCTACGGCAGGTAGAGATAATGTCAGTTTTGGACAGACCCTAATATATCTTCAAATGAAAAGAATATATTGATTTAAGCAACATTAACTCAGAACCCAAGGCACCACTTAATCTAATAATACTGACAGACGCTTCCTCACGTGGGAAATTTTAATTTTTAACGAAATATATTACAATTTCCATCTAGTAGGTGTCGGAGTCGGTATGTTTTTCGCTACTCCGACTCCAGTAAGTCAATAATTGCTTTCGACTCAGACTTCACAGTTACGCTTTAAACTAAACGAATTAAATTAACTGTTATTTACTTATAAAATATTTAAATATGTTTAAGATTAAATATTATATCATTGTTGTTCGTGATCTACACTCGTTAACCTTGTTTTTTACCAGTTTCACAGCAGTATGATTCATTGAACGAATCCCTTGATTGTCAGTTGAAATAGGAACTATGAAACGGAATAAAATTAACTGTGTACACCCTAAATTAAAATAGAGCCAGAGACCTACAAAATTAGTTTGCATTTTTGTACAATGTACATATCCGATTAAAAGTGCTACTTTGAGTTCTTCTCGTATAATATAATCCACTTAGTAGGGGCATTGTGGATACTCCATTGTTAATACTTTATGGGCGTTCTACTCCGTTGTTGCTTTTTCGTGTATTTCCCTATATATTTCCAGTTTTTGGCTTTAGACTAGGTTATGCTACAACTGAGATTAGACTAGGTTAAATTACGTCAAGTACGAAAAAGTTAAAGAGCACAAACGGACATCAAGGGCTTATAATGGAGCAGCTCCGCCAATGTTGGCCTTCAAATTATTTAAATAGTTTTGTGTTCAGATATGGTGTTCAATATAACTTAATAGAGTGTTGTGTGGTATTTTTCTGTAATGTTTCGTTTATACACTTCAATCATGTGTGTTTCTATACAGCGTGGGCCATAAGTCACTTGACTCTAGCAGTTATTCAGTTCTCCATATAGTAGTAGCTGCTTGACTAAAAACAATAGTTTTGTGCGGTTATGTTGAAGTTAGGAAATTTACAAAGATCTGATTAAGTTACTTAAGCAGAATTTTGCGAACACTGACCCTCCATCTTGAGAAGCAATTCACGGGTCTGAATAAACGGTTTGAACAGACTGGGTCTGTAACGGATCTTCCTCGATCAGGTAGACCTAAATCTGTGACTACAGCAGAAAATCTTCCGACCGTAGCGCATAGTTTTATACAAACTCCGTCAATACAACACAAAAAGCATCCAGTGAGCAACTGAGTATGGTATATCAAGAACAAGCTTCCGAAGGATGCTATAAATTTTAGGGCTGAAACCATACAGGCACTTCAAGGTCTTACTGAGGATAATGCTAATAGACGTAAAGAATTCTGCGAGTGGTACGTAATACAAGAAGCCGAAAACAATTTTTACAAAACCATTCTGTGAAGCGATGAGGCAACTTTTAAACTAAATGGTAGAGTGAATAGGCACAACTGTGTGTATTGGGATTGCAGATCCACATTTTGTATTGCAGACTTAGCTAAATGATCCATCCTGTTGTGACTGTGTGGGCAAGAATTTATGCTGGTGGGCTTATCGGACCCTATTTTTGTGAACATACTCTTAATTTTGAAAATTATCTTGAAATGTATGATGATATAACTGGAAAATAAACCTTCATATGTACGCCTAAAGCAGGTTCATGAAAAATGATGTGGCAACGATCAGGTAAGACACACTAATTATACACTTTGCGCTTGAGACACATTGGTAGTTTGCTTTTGAAAATAAAGTGTAGTCTTCCAAACGAACTCCACGCCATTTTGCATCTCTCTATTTCATCAGTCAACTTGACATTCGATGTTTTGAGCTGGCTTAGGTAAACATATTCATCAACTATGCCTATTGTCTCTCCGCTAATCTTTATTTCCTTCTTTGCATCATGTTGATTGTACATTATTTTTGTTTTACTTAAATTCATTTTAAGTCCTATTTTCGAACTCTCATTACAGACCTCTTCCATTCTGGTTTGTAGTTCTCCTGCATTTGAAGCAAACAGGACTATATCATCAGCGAATCATAGGCGATGAGGATATTCGCCGTTGTTCTTTATTCCAACTTCCATCCAAGTTTAAATTTTGGAACACTATCTCCAGGACAGCTGAAAATAGTTTTGGAGAAATTGAATCGCCTTGCCTTACCCCTTTTCCAAATTTAAATTTTTCACTTTCTTGGTGTAGTCTAATGACAGAGAGACAGTCGAGTAGATGTTACACAGTAACTTGATGTATGCACTTTCGATGCCTTGATGTTCAAATGATTTAAGTACTGCTGCCAAAGAGACGGAATCGAAAGCTTTTTCAAAACCTATGAATCCCAGACACAGTGAAAGTTCATATTCATTAGTCCTTTCCATAACTTCATTCAGTGTTTGTATGTGGTCCTTTGTGCTAAATCCACATCAAAATCCGGCTTGGTCCTTTCCCTGGTCAAAATCTAAGTCTTGTTCAATACGATTCAAAATAACTTTAGTGAACATTTTATATAGAACTGACAGTAAACTAATTGGTCTGTAGTTCTCGACGCGTTCTTTGTCCCCTTTCTTGTACAACAAAATGATGATAGCATTATTCCAACTTGACAGTATTTCTCTCTTCCTCAGGCACATTGGGAATAATTTGGCAAGTTCCTCTTTCATGTTTTCACCTCCTCATTTAAACATCTCAGCTGCGAGTCCATCTTCTGACGATTTTCCGTCTTAATCCCTCGAAGTACTTTATTCACTTCTTCTTTGATTACGTCTGTGATATCTACATCATTTACTTCTGAATCTTCTTCTTCGGAGTTCTTCTTCGGAATAGTACAATTCTCTGTAGAAATTTACAAATATTTTTTATAATTTCTTCCTTATTTCGTGTAACGGTACCGTCTGGTCTATTAACTGCAGTTATTTGCTTCTTTCCTATCATGAGTTGTTGTCTGGTTTTCTTCAGGCTCTTGTTTCCATCGATTCTATTTCTAACAAGATGCTCGTTGTATCTTCGTACATCCTCTTTCATTTTCTTACGTACGGTTTTATTACGCTCTATGTACTTAATCCTCTTTTTGTGATTTTCTTCTTTCATTTACCTTATTTTCTTCAACAAGAGTTTAGTTTCTTCTGAGATTTTGCTCTCTCTTTTTTTTCTGATGCCTGCTATTTCCTTGGCTCTCTCTCTTATTATCTCAGTCAGTATTATGTTTCTACTGTTGATGTCTCCTTTATCTTCTAACTCTTCCAAGGTGCTGAATCTGTTACTTAGTTCTATCTCGAATGTCTGCCTGTGTTTCACTAGATTTTCCAGATATGAAAGTGGCGATTTTCCTCTGATGAGCTTCTTTCTCTCAAGTTCTATGATCACGCGAGATTTTGAAACTGTTCAGAACAGAAACGTCTTGCAGAATTTCCCTGTTATTCGTTAAGACGTAGTATATTTCGTTTTTAGCTCCATTTGGGCCTTTCCATGTCCAGTTCCTCTGGGGCGGCTCCTTGAAAAATGTATTGGAAATGAACAGTGTGTTTGCATCTGAGAATTCCACTAACTTCTCTCCTCTCTTGTTTCTTTTGCCAAATCCAAAGTTTCCCACTTTCGTGTCACTGCTCTGCTTAGTTCCTATTGTCACATAAAGTCTCCCATTACAATTTTGTAATGCGATTTGCTGCTATCCAAAAATCTTCTGAATCTCCTCGTATAGGTCTTCGACTTTCTCCTCCGGATGTGTCGTTGTTGGAGCACATACTTGTATAACTTCTATACTGTATCTCTTGTTTATCTTTATTATTACTCGTTCGATTCTATCTGAAATCCCTTCATTTTCTGTTATCCGTGTCTTCAGGTCTTTATTAATTATAAAGCCAATGCCTGTCGGTTTTCCATTTTCTGTTCCTTTGCAGTAGAACGTGTGCCCTGACAGTAGTTCCAACTGTTCTTCATTCTTCTTCCACACTTGTGACAGTCCTATGATATCCCACTTTATCCTCTTAAGTTTATTCTGCAATTCTTCTAATTTATCCTCTCCTGCAAGTGACTTACAGTTGGGAGTCGCCACGTATAGGTCTGTTCGAGTTGCAGTGTCGGTGTCCTGGCAGTCTGCAGTCCGAACCCGGGCATTTTGACCCTCTGACTTCCTGCAGGATTACCGCTGCCGTTGCCAGCTGCATTCCGTCCTCCGAGGCTGTTCCTTTACTTGTACCATCATGGGTAAAGAAAGGATGGGTGTAGACATTTGACTCACCATGCGGGTTGGTGAGGAGGTTATCCATGTTCGTTCGCCAAGCAGATGCTTTGGTACTAACAGGCCCCACGACATGAACGTATGGTTTGGATCTTATGCGATACCCCGGTCGGTTCCTTTAAGCCTTAGCAAGAGGAATTAAGGGGTC
This sequence comes from Lepisma saccharinum, assembly GCA_022664845.1. Lineage (NCBI taxonomy): Eukaryota > Metazoa > Arthropoda > Insecta > Zygentoma > Lepismatidae > Lepisma > Lepisma saccharinum. Next base: position 48,825 of record JAGDQP010006695.1, on the reverse strand, counting down.
TTCTTCCAGTTAGTGGCAGAAGCCTTTTGGGTTGACAGTCCCAGTTTGCCGGTCCTGTCCCGGTCTCCTGGGCGACAAGGGTGTATATGAACTTTTATTAGCTGCTAAGAAGCCTATTTGGAAGCCATTTCTTTTGTGATGTTTATGAACTAGCTTAATGTGAATGATTTGTATGATTTAGTATTTGATTCCTAGTCGTTTCTTTTCTCTAGGAATCCAATGTAGTACATTTGTTGTCCATCTTCCATCTGTTTGTCTAGCTATGTGACCGGCCCTTCTCCAGTTCATCTTGATTACATCTTCTACTTTTATTTGTACGCGAATCCATTCTTTTGTCTTCCTGTCCCTCCGAATAACCAGGAGAGATATATAACAAATCACAGACATATTGGAACCACTTCTGGATGAAGCCTTTCCCCGGAGGGAGGAGGTTGGTCTACTGCTCCCACGCTGACCATACGGGTTGGAAGAGAAGAGCCTAAGCTCTTACTGTGCTCGCCACTATCTTTTATTCATATCAGCTCCCCAATTGCATCACGATGCTGGGTGAGCACCGTTCCATACCCACATGTCTTGGAAAAGATCCTTGGCAGCGCCGGGAATCGAACCCGGAACTGTAGTCAGACACGCTAACGACTAGGCCAACGGGGTTCTTCGTGATATATATATGAAGAACGGTAGTTCTTCAAGTGACACTGACAAATGAGTCTGTTAGCGACACTCCAATGTATACAGCTAGTTTCGATCTAGCGAACTATAAGCCCGATTTTGATGCTTGAATTTGCAGTTGAAAGCTCTTTGCCACACTAACACACACACACAATTGGTCTGTAAGACCTCCGTGGGTCCCCCTATTGCGGTGCGAAAAAAAATTCAAAATTTATCTTTTCTGATGATAGCACTGACTCCAAACCATATAGGCGGCCGAAACTTGCGGAATCTCAATCTACATTCCATTACCTTTCAAACGGTGTATTACACGTCAGTATCGGTTTAGGGGTTGAAAAGTTACGATTTTTTAGCCGAATCACAGAATTTTTACAAATGATAGAAAAATGTGTCTGTCTTTTAGTTTTAGCCCCAAATGGTTGGTACCGGGGGGGTTTTGAGGGTCAGTTGCGGTCGAAATCGAAACTTGTTTTTTTGATAGGAGTTACCGTTTTCGAGATACGGAGATTACCATGGTCTAAAATCTACCTTGTGTATGAAGGCTAAGCATTTTTTTTAAATAGACAACTTTACAAAATAAGTGATAGCAGTATAAAAAACCCTTCGGGGCAAAGAGAAGAGTGATGCAAGTTTATTAATGGGGAGATACTAAATCCCTTAATTTTATTACAAAGGAAACACTTCCGCGTTAGTGATGCAAAGAAAATCACTCGCAAAATGGATATCTCTTGTTTTGTGAGTAGAATTCTTGCGTCACTTTTCTCTTTACCCCGAAGGGTTTTTTATACTGATAATCCGTAACGGCCATAACTCAGCTCCTAGTGCACAGAAATCTTTGAAACAAAAAATGTGAACACCAAAGTGCATGTGCGTAATCACGTGGTGATGCTTCTGAAGTCAGGGGCGTGTTGGGAATACATCTACGGGGGGGGGGGGCTTTTTTAAATGGCACCAGGGGTTGATTTTGCCCCCATTGAAGCAATCATTAAATTTTTAACAGTTTTTAAACGAACAACTTTTCCATAGCTCATACCGTTTGGCATCTAGAACTCATATTTTGCTGATAGTTAAAATTAACATGGTGTACAGAGTTTTGGGGACCTTTTTGGATGCTGTAACTCAAAGGAAATAGTAAATAAAGGTTCCAAACTAAAGTGAAATACTAAATGGGTTATGCGGAATCAAACGGTGAAATTTTCGAAAACAGTCCCGGGAATACTTCAAAATTGTAAATAGAAACAATGATTGATTTTGCTTTCTTTGAAACAAACTTTCAACTTTGGAATTTTGAACAACTTTCAGATGAAATATTTTTAAGTATCGTCAGTTACAAGATCTACTTGGTAAGCTAACTGTTGACCTACTAATCAACTCTTGTAGTTGCCAAACGTTACGAGATATTAAACAATGTTTAATCTGAAAGTTGTTCAGAATTTCGTGTTTGTTTGAATTTCGTGAATTCCTTTCAGAATGTACCGAAGGTTAGAAATAAATATCGAGGTATCGAGAAACCCTAGTAGCTATCCATCTCTATTTGTTGAAATATAAAAATCTAGAAATGTAGAAAAAGAAATTCATAACGGTTTAAGAAATTTTGAGTACTGAATGAAAGCATTCGTACACACACACACACTCACACACAAAAGAACTCAAGACAGAAAATTGTTCTGTTTCAGCCTCTCACCCCATCCTATTTTTTTTTCGCACTCACTTTACGTTTTGTTGAAGAAGAAAAATAAGGAGGGTAACCAAAATTAGAACAATAATTTTCTTTCTCTGAATACAAAATGCTGTACGACAAAATGATCCTTCAGTATTCAGAAGAAAAAATACTTTGAAGAAAGTTCCCTTTTTTCATTTGTTGTGGAGAAACCAACTGAAAATTAAAAAATCAAGACTTCCCTTTGGCGTTAAGAGGTAAGGAGAGGAGGATGTAGTTACGACGATTTGACACAAATGAGGCTTTCAAAATTAGGTACATCTAAGAAAACGATAATCGAATTTTTAGAGTTACGTCTCTCTGATTCTCATGCATCGAATTGGTAAGGAATTTTATTGTCCTTCTGTTCTTCTACATCTCGTAGCATGGTCTTTTCTACACCCCAAAATGGAATTTTTCGTCTCAAGTTTCAGGGACAGCCGTGGAATTCTTTTTTCGTTGTCAATTTCCCTATCCCTTGGCTTCGGTGTGACTATCCAGTCCCCCCACCCCCTACACACACACATACAGATACCCCACATACCATCATAAAATAAGAAGATGCACAATTTGTATTATCGATCAAATGTGCGTTAAAAAGAGGGGAGAGAACGGACCCATGGCGGATACAATGCTGATTTTATGAGGTTTGAAACTGCAAAACAACCGCTGGGCCATCTTTCAAAACACCATATAATAATACTTGGTTTCCTAATATTTTCGGTATGTGTCAGTGAGAGAGAGAGAGAGCAATTTGCCTTGCCTGGGTGTGCCTATGAAAGAAGTATGAACTTCAACAGTTTCAGATTTTAAAATAGACGACCTCCAGTCTTTTGTAAATCAAAGTTGTAAAGAACTGTACACAGTACAACTCGGTTATAACTACGTCCAAGGGACTTGTAAAATTGTGTCGTTATAACCGAATATCATTGTAACAGAGGTTCTTGCAGTTATGACGAATATGTAATTTTTTGAATTTGAACGTTGTTTATGGCTTTTAGGCATCTAAAGCCCAGGTTGGGATAGGGCAAGGGAAAGGATTATGTCGGCCAGGGTTTATCTTGAAGGTACCATCCCGGCATTTGCCTGACGTGACTGAAAAAAAAACCTGGAATAACATCAGTCATAATGGTCGGCCGCTGGGATAGAACTCACGACCTCCCTAATGATATGCCAACGCTCTGCCACTGAGCTACGGCTGCTCGGTAAGAAATATGTTAATACCACAGAATACATGACACTCTGGGCAATGTATCGTTACTTATAATCGATGTCGCTATAACCGTGGTACACTGCATTTAAGATCAAATTATACAAATTATTGTTAGTATTTAAGATAGACGAAGATAAAACAGTAGAACAGTTAAACGATAGAAAACATTATATCTATATATTACTTTTGGTTACATACGTATCATTTGCATTGTCCCAAATAGCACAGGATATCCCAGGGACATCCGATTTAGATCCACAATCAGGGCTCGAAATGGACGGGAGCAAACCGGAACGCTGTTCCGGTTCGTGAATATCTGGAACTTTCTTGTTCCGTGTCGTCAGAAATGGCAACGGACCGTTCCTGTTCGTTCAATATTACTTGAGATATTCCTGAATAGAAATGTGTCGTTCACGAATCAACCATTCTTAAATTATTCTGCCCATTCTAACAGTTTGAACTAGTTCACTGTTTTTGCACTGAATGATTCAGCCATAAATCACTTCGAAACGACAAGGAAAAGGCTGTCTATCTCGCATATACCACAATAGCTATTCCACATAAATCAGAAAATCTGAACTGCACCTGCTGTTTCAAACTTAACGAAACGGATATTACTTTGTGGATATTGCGGATTTGAATAAGCAGGGGTGCGGAGTAGATGAAGTCAAGAATACTTTGATGACAACAAATGTGTGGAATCCGCGAAAAGGCAATCACAGTTGACTCTCATTTCTTCCTCCATTCTACCCCATGTGTGCTTTCCACATTTCTCTTCCCATTACCCAAAAGAATACCTTGCTTGTTAGTAAGTTAGAGACAAGTACGGAACGCTGAAACTGCAACCAATACCCTTCTGTAGTGTTTCGTTTGTTCTCCTTCAAGTATCTTTTTTAGTGCTTTTCTGACGTATTTTCTTATTTGCCTCGATTATTTTTTTTAAAGTCACTCAATCAATAGATCCAATACTTGATCATCATGTAAAATACCAAAAGATAAATACTTATTTTCACAATATGAGTGATTATGGAAACATCTTTCACTTGCAAAAATAGAGCTTTTTAAAAAATAAGTGTTAAGACAGTGTACCGAGTTATCCCATAAGTAATGTCGTAAGTGCGATGATCACTGCAATGACGACATCTCAGGCGCGAATAGTGAAGTAGACGGCACACAGTGGCCAATTTCGCGATTCTAGAGGGACAAAAGTAGCAGAACAATGTGTCTCTAATACGTACACTCAGAATGGTTTTGTTTGAAGCAAGAAACGCATAGTGCAACAATTGAGACAGAAATATAATGTATAAATTAAAATGTTTGTTGTGAGAAACTAAACTAGTATCAACCGCAGGATGAACAGAAAATACGACACTTCAGAAACCTTAACGTACATCCAATTATCTTCAAAATCACTTGAACTGTCACTGTCATCACTAAGATCACCATCTGAGTCACTATCCTTTTCAAATGTACGAGTACTTGCTGGTACCATAGAGGGACATGCCAAAAGAGAACGAACCTCCACTGGGATACATTTGTGTGACTTGCGTATGTTTCGTCTGTGGCTATTAATAACAGGGTCGGAAGAAACAAAAAGCATATGAATCACATCTTCCATGGTAGCTTTCCGAGAATATTTCCTACTGTTACTCTCTCTATATTTCTTGATTTTTTTTATGTCTAGAATCTTCTGCCTCTTCCGATAACTGTCCAATGGGAAGGAGCGCGTGTTTCACAAGATCGTACCCATGCACTAATAGTTTATGGACGGTTACTGGCATAAAATTCCACGAATAGAGTTCTAAATATCTGTTCAAAGCTGCAGAAGCATATGATTTGAATGCCTCAGCATTAATTTCATATCCACATGAAATTTTTGTAACAGTTGCCACGTTTTGGTGTCTAAGTGGTACGCTATTTTCAGCAGGCATTCAAAACAGCGAATCTTAGCATGAAATGATATACCAAATCTATAACTATCAGGATTTACCGTTGCTAACACAAACGTTGAGGGATTGTTCATATCCTTTGGGGAACATCCACAAATATAACACTTTTGAGATGCAACATTCATAAGAGAATTACAAATTTTACCATCTACCATCGTCAATAGCAATTTTGATATCACAGAAAACGCTGTCCCATCAACAGTAATTTGAACTGGAGATAATGCAGCTATCTGTTGTTCAATATATGCTGTCTCCACCTTGACTAATTCTTTAGATTCCGACTTCAGTAAGAGCTTAATTGGACGACATCACTTCGTACTAGATGGAGTATTATTATACCATAGTATGTCCTTGTCATTCTCTTTCGTCAAGTTAAATAACTGCAGGGGTACAAGCGATATGACGAACATAGAACTGTCAGTTTGGGTGACCTCCTCTCCTTCAGCAGCTGGCTCTTCTATAAATTTTTGTTTATACTGACTAAATCCGGAACTCCCATCGCATCCCCACTTAAGTATCAAGTCCATATGATACAACTTGTGTTTAGATAACGTGAGTACACTTTCTTGCTCTCTGCAAAGTCTCTGTGTTGTGTGATGGATTAATGACTGCAAATCCACTTCTTTGGAGGATTCCGTAATCACAATGTTGTCCGGGTAACACGCCGTTTTGGCTTCTGTGAGAAATGGATATGAAGGGAAAACCTTTGCACCAACACTTTTCAGACGTTGTTGCACGGCAATGTAAGATCTTTTACTCATCTTTCCGTGGAGGAACTTTGCTTGAGCTTCCTCTTTCGTTGTGTGGTAGTTCTGATGATGGGGCGTGAAAAGCCTTCTTAATGCGCGTTGCACGTGTTGGAGAGGTATATGCCATTTCCTGTAGTAGTGCTGCAGCATTACGCTGTCCATCGGATTGTAAGGTAGTTTTTGCAGCATACAGTAGTTCATCCTTGGTCGATTCACTCACTAACGTTTGAATCCGTCTTCTTTTCTTTTTGTCACTGGCCTCTTCAAAAGATTTTCTAGGACGTCCAACGTTTCCAGAAGTTGAGGGTTGCTTGACAATGGGTTCTAGATACGATTGTAATTCAGGAAATGCTATAGATTTGTCCAGCCACATAGAGTGGTCTATCAGAAATTCGATGACATTTTGTCCACCTTTAAGAGAGTTTGTGGAAAAAATCTGCTACTTTTTCCTTGACAGCAGCTTCTGATGTTGCATCTACACTTTCTATGTTGAAATGTCACAAGATGTATGAGAACAGCTCCCTGTTCTTTGCATCTGTCGCCGGTGATTGCAGCCATATCTCCAAGAGGCTTCTACGAGGAATTGCACACATCACTGGAAAGAAAGACATAAATT